>CANSZD010004255.1:600000-878382 GCA_947648045.1 Beta corolliflora
TTGTGTAGAACGGCTGAAGTTGAATATGCTTGATGGGAAGTTTTAATATGTGCATTTTTGCAAAGTTGAGAACACTAACTGAAAGATATTAGCCAGCAGCCAATTAGAAGATGCCATTACCAGACCAAGCAAGTTTCAGGGTGCAGACCAATTTTCATTTGAATTAGATGCTGTTTCTGATTATTGAGAGATGTTTTGGGATTATGACTAGGCAATATGACAGGCTGATGCACTGCATATTTGGGAGCTGAATATGAATTCTAATGCATTGCATCTTTGTATGCTGAATATGAATTCTGTAACACTAATATCTTCCTAGCATCTTACTCGAGTCGTTTTCTTTTGGGACTTGTCTTATTTTAATTCAGGTGTTTCCATGTCTGCCTAAGTATAACCTACTTATCACAGGAATGGCTATATCAGATGTCCTACTACTATACAGTTCCTTTTCGAAGTTGGTCAGAGTCTGCATGATGGCAAAAGCTCCTCAAACATGCTGGACAGTGATAATCAACCATTGGATCGTTTACTGTCTCGTTTTGTTCACATGGTACAAAGTTATACATATATGAGTTAAAACCCTCAACCCCTTCGCCTCCCCCCTCTCCCAAAACGACCTCCTTTTCGTTATATGAAGCATTGCTATTTGCTACTATCATGTGCTGCTGTTATGTGGATTGCTGATCATGATTTTTGTTTTTGTTGAGCAGGTTGAATATGGGACAGAATGGGAACGACACCTGGCATTTCTCATTGAATGTCGTGCAACTTTTGCCAGTGCAGATGAAGTGAAGGTCTGTATCTCAAGCAGGCATGCCACTCAGTAGAGCATATCCTGATTAGTTTTTAACTTCCGTCTGTCTATATTCTCACAGCCTTGATCAAAATCTGCACTGTTCGTCTGTTAAACAGAATGAAAAAGAAGAAAAGAAAGACAAATGGCAAGACCTTTGTACTAGAAGTCATGTTGGTACTAAGATTTCTGTAGTTATAGCTTATAATAACTTAATATGCTGCTCTAATTTTACTGAAATGCATCAAAGATCAGTTAATAACTGAGATTCTTCTTCAATTATATGGATTTGGATTCCTAAATAAGCTGAATGCATAGAAAGTAATCTGTTACTTTATTGTCCATAATGTAGTTTCTGCTCTCAATATAGAGTGTAACATGAAATAGTAGCTATGCTTGCACATGGTGAACCAGGTCCAATGTTTCAGTGTCAGCTCTCATGTGCCTGTTCGGTTTCTTATTTATTGTGAAGCTGCATGCCTGTCAATACCTTCCCACCAAGGGTCTGACAGACAGATTCCCGTTACTAATTTCTATTGCTGGGGAATAACTACTTACAACTAACAACCTCTTTCACTCCTTAGACGGCAGAAGTAAATGGCCTTATCCGGGACCGCAGGAGCCTTATAAGAGCCACTGTCGAATGCTTTAGATGTTAGGTTTCTTCTGTTGCGGTGAAATAGTTTTCAACTTCAACCATTATTATCATCACCAATATACCTTAGTAAGAAATTATAAAATGCTAGTCTTACAAAAATACTTATTATGAACCACTAAAAAATTAATACTTTTACGTTACATATCGATACTAATTTTGACAAATTAGTATGCAAAGTTATCAAACTTGAGTCTTGACCATTATTCAAGTATGACATACTTCCTCCATTCTTTTTGAATTGCAATGTTTCCATTATTTGGAATTTTCACATTAATCGCACCCGTTTCTTTATTTGGTGATATCTTCTCTTTATCTCTCTCCTATCACATGGGTCCCACTTTTTATCTATTTCTATGTCTCTCCTCTCCACGTGGCTTTGGTGTTGCAATAATAAAGGGAGGAAGTATTATTTTGGAGAGGACATGATAATTTGTCTGAAAAGCCTTCAGATCTTGTCAGTTACTAACTCTATTTACAGTTGTCTCAACTCAAGTTTTTTTTCCCCTTTTGCTGTAGGAAACTCTTGTTCATCATGCAAACTGCTTGGTGATGAAGGCTTCAAAAGCTTCCAAACAACTTGTCTCTTTTGGCAGGTCGTGTTTAGCATTTTCTGAGGCTACAATTCCTTCTATTGCAGCTCCTGTAAAGCAGTTGTATCTTTATCTTGAGACTGCCGAGGTAGGACGCTTTAATGATATTGCTTGTTGGACTGAGTTTCTGATGGAATAATATCATGGTTAATTGGTCTATTCTTCCAGGTTGCGTTGGCCAGTGGCTTAGTTTGTCATGCAGATGGATTAATAGATTCAGCTATAAGAACGCTTCAAAGTCTAATTGCTGAGGGTTAGTCTCTTGCCTACTTAATTCTTGAAACAATTTTTTGAAGCTGGTTCCTGCATGAGATACTCATATTAGATTTCTGATTTGTCAGCCATAATTCTAAACGCATAAAATGTTCCGTTGAACTGTTTACTGAATATTAATACATGATTTCCTTATTCTATTCCACTTACTACCTGGTATGTTCTGAAGTAGTTTTCTTCCCTTGCTAGTTTTCCAATTTGCTCCCTACTCAAAAGCAAACTGCCCTGTTTTTGGTGTAGAGCCACTGAAATCCCAACAATACATCTCAATCAATAAGTGAACCTTAGTAACGATATCGCCCAAATTAAAACACATTCCAGACTCACGTTTCTGCTTTGGGGCCAGTGGAAAATCTTGCGAGAAGGCAGGGCTCTTGGGTTTGCAGCAGCCTCTGTGTATCGAGCCAGGGTCATTTATAGCTCCTAAACAATGGAACCTGTCAAATGCTTGACACACTTTAGAGACCTGTGAGTTGGTAGAAGATGTCAAAATGTGGAATGAAGTCTTTAAGGTTCGGTGCACCATATCGAGTCTTTGGTTAGCCGCTAGTGCCATAAGTTTTACAAAATGTGATTGCTAGCAGAAATCATCTAAGGGCTACAACCTCTGATCTTGTGACACTTTTAAAGGTTCTATAAAAACCTTGGTGTCCACCTTTGGTGCTAGTTATTAGCACCTTGATGACAGTATTAAAGCCTCAAAATACAGCTTAAAAAGCAATTACCATATGCAAATTGTTGCAGTGGCTTCCAGTGAGGTACTATGAATTCTTTCTATAATAGTGTGCTGGTGAAATAGCTTCACCACATGAACCCAACATTTTGCCTAAGAGAAAAATAATTCTTTACAGATCCATTTTGAGAAGGAAAAAAGGAGGTTTAACCGATTTCTAACCACTGAAGAAAGAATCAATGTGAAGATGGACAAATGGGCACTTTTTGCTGATGGCAAGCCAATATATATAGTGGCTAAAGAAGCACATTATAACTTTTCATGCCAATTGGTTGCCAGTGAAATACTTTGGCTAAGAGAAAGTTCCCTCCCCTAAAAGCTGCTTCCAATATCTTGATTGTTCCATCTAGGATTGACCTACTTTCTTCTTTGATTAGTCCAGAAAGAGTGTCTTATTTAGGTAGATCTTGTTCACACTCAGGTGGACATTTATATGCTACTGCATTAATGTATACAATTGATTGAAGGTAATTTGTTTGCAGACGAGATCTTTGTCAATGAGTTTGGCTTGTAAGAAATGTTGCTCTAAGATTATTTTCAACCAAGACTTTTACCAGGACACTGGGAATATGTAAACCTTTCGTTCTAGAGATGTTGAATTGCTTCCGAGGATTGGATTGTAAGTGTTTCTAATAGCTGATCATTGCGTGAGATAAAGAGAGGCTTAAAGGAGCAAGAGATGGAGAAGTGGGAGGGCCTGGACATATTGACATGTTGATAATGATATTGCGTACTTAAGCATTTATTATCTGCAGAGAGATCCGGCTCCTGTTTATAAGAAAAATTCTTGGAAATAAGATGTGAATATTATCTCTCTTATGATGAACCTATGCTATTACTGTCAGGACTTTCACTTGACCTGCTAATTGTTGCTGAGAAGCATAAGTGACTTATCTTATTTATGTAAGTTGATGAAGTTCTTGCCTGCCAAAGCATTTACTTGTCTGTAAAATGAATCAGCTTCTGTTAATGAAAAAATTTGCATGGAAAATGTGTTTCAGATAATGAATCCTATCCAGGTCACTTTGCTATGCTTCTCCATGGTGAGAAAAGTGATGCAAAATTAATATCTAACCCTTAGGTTCAACTTTTCTAAACATTTGACTGTTTGAGAGCCACCTCTGAGATTTGAGTAAATAATACCTGAATTTGTCTATATATGAGCTAGTGATGACTTTTAAACATTTGAGAACCACTGATAAATGTCTAATCTACTTATACCGATCATGTTTGTGAATCTTTTCGATTGCTTTCGATTATTCTTTTCTGTTTTGGCATATTTTATTTGATATGCAAATTGCAAAATCTTGCTAAAATCAATTGTGTGCTGTTGTAGATTCACCAACACAGCTCGATGTTGATAGAATCGTCTGCGTAATACAAAAACTGTGTGGCCTTTTGATCATGGTTCCAGGTACTGGATATGCCTCATCGATCTTTAGCAATATATCTTCAAACTTACCATTTTTCTCATAAGGAAATTATACTTGTCGCATTTGGACACCAAAAATAGAATGAAAGGGTCATATAAACTTAAATCAACGTTGCGGTGTGGTAAATTCACATCTACAGGCTCATTATGTCTCATTAACAGTGAAATGTGCTATAAATCAAATAAAATTTTCCTTGGAAAGGAGAATAGGAATTAGTAATCTGTCTTCAGTGGTGAGGCAGAACATCACTTATTATATCCAAAATCTGCGCCTCAGGCTGTAATGTAGCAAGGAGCTTGATAACAACTGTGATTTGTAAGTTGGGAACTGGAATTGCCTTAAAGCGCTGCTCCCCTTTTTCCTGTCCCTTTAGCAACAACCGCCTTGTACATGACCTATGGCCTATAATGCTCAGACTTGCCAATTTGGATTGTTCCTGTGTCACTACAACACCACCAGGTACAGACATGGTTGTGAAGCTGTTTTTGCGAAAGAAATTGATGAGGCCATTTCACCAAGTTAGAAGTGAAGTCAAAGTAAATAACAAATTGCAGTCTCTAGTCTGTTTTTCACCAACCTAGGGAAGAAAATTTAAAAGACTGCATCATTTATGTCAAACCTGGGGCTTACATCCAAAAAATTAAAAATCTGAAACTTGATGCATCTGTTCGCAAGAGAACAAATTTATCAAAACCTTAGGGACGCTGGTTGCAGGAAATAGGCAACCCCTGCTGTGATTATGTTGTTGTCAACTTAGAGACCGGTCATCAGAGACAGAGTTGGAAGCAGAGTATGTGCAGCTTACAGCACCCTTGCCTTCTGACATGCAATAGTGTAGGAATAGATCTATCAGTTTATGTAGGGGAACAAAAGGATTGACTTGTAATTGGTAAAATGGCCACTTTTTATTCTGAGAAAAGACCCATTTTCTATTCCTTTAGTTTGTTTAATAGGTGCCATTTGGTTTGGCTAATCAAGAAATGGGAAGTGAGAAGAACAATTGTACTGTGGATAAGCATAATAGGTTGCATGGTTTGATATAAAATACGTGTCATGGAACATCTATTCACAGGAGAATGTTCTTTTTCTGATGTTATTACCAGTGCAAGGAAGCGTGATTGTGTTAGTGTTCCGCGGCCGACTCATAGTCTAAAGAAGAGTTTGATCCTGGCTCGACGCTGAAAACGGCCTACTTATAGCCTTCTTTTTCCCTCTAGTCAAAGCAGTGTATCCTTGAGCTAACTTGAAGATATTATATGGGTAGATATATTTACGTTGCACAGAGACGCGTACGAATACGGGTTCGAATTCGGGTACGGGGAGGGAAAACGGCAAGATTACGACATTTTAGGAGTATCCGTACCCCGTATCGTACGGAAACGTATCATATCGGGTACGGGTAGTTGAGCTAGAAGAAGTAACCGTGCTTCTTATATAAGTCAACACCTGATATCCCTCCAAGAGGGATAGACCAGTGTTACCTAATTCGCTATCTAATTCGCCTTTTGAATTCGCCAATTCGCCCAAAATGGGCCAAAAATGAACCAAAACCGACCATAATTCGTTTTTCTGAATTCGCAATTCGCGGGGGAATTAGGGAATTAGGTAACACTGGGATAGACTATAGAGAGACGTATCTTTGCTATAAGTTCTCTGTATTGGCCAACTATGTTCTACTGCGATTCTGGTCCACCATTTTATTACTTTTCCCCCTCTTTTTGACAACGGTCTTTCATAAGCTACCTTGTGATGCTTCTTTTTTTTTGGGTGGGGGGGGTGGGTTTCATGGAAGAGACGAACTTCTATCAGCAAAGCTATTAGTTGCTCACAATTTTCTATGATTAATCTCTGCTTCAAAATATATCTTTGCCAGAATGCTTAATCTCTTGCCTCATGTGAAGGTAACTCTATGGTCGGAGTCACCTACATCCCGAAGAACTTACTCTCGCTGGTTAACAATCAGTCATTGTAAGTTTTATTGATACCAAGAACAATCATGCTTTCAGTAATTGATGTTTTCCACCTTTCTTCTTATGCTAAAATATTCTCAGGGTAAAGCCTGCAAAATTGAGCGTTAGAACATCCTGTGCAAATATTTTATTGCTGGCAGCATTGTCACAGCATAAACTTCCATATACTCCTGGTGGCATAAAGGAGGTATGCAATTTGGATTTTTGTTTCCTTCTGTGATAAATGTAGAAAATGTTAGTTGTTCGTATTGACAAAGAAAAAGAAATTCATATTTTACTTTTACAGAGCTTAGAAGTTTGTTATCCTACAGTATAAAAGACTGTTCTTTGCTACTTTAAAATTTACCCTACAGTTTCAATTTGAACCTGTTTATCATTCACTAATTTCACCTCATTAACATTTAAAATGTCTATATGCTTCTCACTTGTTTCTCATGATATAAAATGATGTACATGCAGGTTCCAGGCAATGACCTCCTATTTTTTGATGATTCATCCTACCATGAGGAGCTTGCTTCTTTTTGTGGTCACATTCTTCAAGACTTGGTTCCTGCCATCAAGCAAGAAACTTGCACAGTATGTTTCTCATTTTGATGTGGCTGTTGTTGCTTTAGCTGATTTATCATAATGAGTAATTAACTGAATAGTTGAATGTCACTATCTAGAATGCTCGTGGAAACCTAGCGCTTGAAGCTTGCAACTGCATTGCATCAGTAATCAAGGTATGGTCCAGAATCCTGATTATCTCCATTGGTGTTCCCTGACAATAACTACAAGTATATAATCTTCTTTCATTGTAGCTTCCAATAGCTATTATGGGGATACGTCGATGTCAATTCATAATAAATTTATGGTTTCCTTACAGTGATTTTACGTCTACCCTCCTTACCCATTCCCCTCTGAATCCTGCTAGAATAGGGCCTCAGATTTAGGGCTTTCAGCTTATTGTTAGTGTCACACTAAATTAGGAGAGTGACTGTGCTTAAGAACTGCTATAAAGCTCGTGTTACTTGGAATGATGAAATCATTAGATGAAAGTTTGGGGGAGGTATGGAGAGGTTAGGGAAAATAACATAGAGAAGACTACTTTTTGAGGGAGGGCGAGTAACACAGCGATGAGAACTTCTTCATGATTCAAAACCAACTCAATAAATCCTTTAGGGCTTTTTGGTACAGGATCTCAATATCTCATAATCTTTTCGGTTGACACTGGTCCAATGGGAAAGAAAAATAAACACCCCGATAAGTCAAGTCTTGAATCTTAAAACCAACCTGGGAAGAAAGAGATTAAGAGATAATGCTTTATCGCCTGCTTTGAACTTTTAAATAAAAAAAAAAATACTCTTGCTAGATTCAGGCAATCTAGTTCCTTGCTCTCCACATGTTTAGGTTAGATTCAGGCATATTATACTGGTTTAGTTGCTAAGCACATACCTACACACTACCGGACTACCCTAAATAAGTTTGTTGAATTCACAATTCAAGGATGGGATAGGGACTGAATTTTAAATGTTTCAGAGTTTGAGGATGATGCTCAGAAGTTGACATTTGTGAGAGAATGTACTGGCTTTGAAAAGTGAGGAAAATCAACATGAAAAGGTGATTCGAGTTGTAGCAAGGACAGCCGGATATAAGTCGGTACCTATCGTGGTATTTGTGTATTCTCAATTGGAGTTCCTCTATTCATTTAGTTAGTGTAGAGTTTTCGTGAGTCTTCTTTGTTGAGTACTTCGGATTAGGTTGGTTGTTTTGAGTTTTGTTTCTCATGAAAGTTGAGTCTTTGCCTTTTGGTGTTTAGGGTGTTTAAAGTCTCTTGGTTACTTGGTGTATGGTTCTTCATTCCTTTTCAATACATACATTAATTAACTAGTACTAGCTCTGTTTATAAATGATAGTTACACTCCCACTTTTCATGCATACTAATGCAAAACTTTGAGCACTAATATCTCTTATTTTTTATTTGTAAAAATTATAAAAAATTAACATTCTAAGCGTACATATCGAGACAAATCAAATAACATTCCACATGACTATATTTTTCTTTGCCCATAAATCAGAATGGCTAGTCAAATTGAAATTTGTGAATAGTGTCCAAAGTCAAAGTGTAACAATTATTTAGAAACGGAGGTAGTAAAATGATATCAAGAGGTCAGGTTTCAAACTTTGCCTCCTATGATTCTTTTCAATGTAAAAATTCTCTGCTAAGTTTGACATCAAACTCTAAACTATCAACTTTTAACAAGAACGGAAGATTGGTATGATGTAATTCATCCATTTTTTATTTTATTAATTGTAACATTTGAATTTTCACACTTGCCAATGTACAACTTTAAGCATTAATATCTCTAGAACCTTTTTAAAAAGTTGATGTATTGAAAGTTTATATCAAGACAAATCTAACAAGACCCTACATGACAATATTTTTCCATACGTGAAAATCACAATTGATGGTGCTAGGATTATATGTGAATAGTGTAAAAATCCAATTATTGCAATCAATAAAGATTGGAGGAAGTATAAGAATATACACTAGTCAATAAGCACATCTAAGGACCTAACAACGATTCAACACGAAGATAGAGAAAAAAATATTATACAACTATCAACTATCAACTATCATCAACAACATACTATGATAATTAATGTTTATGTAAACCTATTTTGTTTTCTCTCTCAACAACTCAGCATACTCCTTTTTTTATATATAAAAAAAAATTGTAGCAAGGAATTAATTCTAGGTCTTGGGTATCATCTTAGGACTTCAACTAAGTTATTTGTCATCCACTAACATGCTTTTGTTTTGATGCATTATGATTTGGTATTCATATCTTATGTTGTTAGGCCGTGTTATCTCTCCTTTGAGCTCTTATAATGTATCCTATGTTCTGCAGGTGGATGATAACATATCACGTATCTGTAATGAATTGGTAGAGATGGCCACATCTTGTTTGAACACAAATCATAGGTACTTCGTCTCAACATCCAAGTTTCTTGTCAATCAATTCCGTACTTGTAACAATAAGCTAAGCTTGGCCTAGTGGAAAGAAATGCATGTTCCAACCTCAAGGTTGGGATTTCAATCCCTAGTAAAGGCACTTTGGGAAAGAGGATCCCCTTATCCTTTCCATCCGTGATCCGACTCCCAAAAAGTCTTGTCAACTAACCCAAGTCGGGTTGACTTGGAGATATTTCGACCCAATAGAAAGCATCTTACATTCTTACCTATCTGAAAAATTCGATACAGTAGCAATATCTAGTAGATGAGAGATGTTTCACCCAAAGTAAAAATAACGGGTATTAATCGCTACAACAAGTGTAATATTGTAATGTAGAGATGTGAATAGCATGTGTAATTGTCCAATATGTAAAGAGTTGAAAAGGGGACACACATTTGAGTATGTTCTCTTCGTAGGTGTAGCTACATTGATTAATTTATTATGAGAATCTTGTTTGACAAATTAGTTGTTGGTTGCAGTCTATTGATTATCTTGCTTGGTTAGTTTGACTAACTGTATTGATCATTTATATTGGTTGTTGGTTGCTAGTCAATTTTTTATAAATAGCCAAAAGCTACCCTGACTGGTTATTCTACTTTAGGTGAAAAATCCATTACCAAATCTTCATCTTTTTTACTGTTTGATCACTTGAATATATGTATTAAAAAAAACTAACAAAAATTGGTGATCATTTACAAACATTGCTGAAGCCTAAAGGCAAAGCATGTACAATGGGTGGTCTTTAGCTTGGGTAAGCTGGCAAGACCAAGAGCACCCATTGTTCACCATTGTAAGGACTAGAGGCACAAGTGGAGGACGTAAGATTGAGGCAAGATACAAGACCAATCCTAAAATTGGTCCTTGTGAATATAAATATGGGAAAAAAATTATGGGTATGAGATTAATGTGTGGTGGCTTACCGTAAAAGTAGGAAACAGAATGGAGTGAATCAACCTCACCACTAAGGGAAAAAAACAAGAGGGGCTAAGGTAAGTGTTGGGGCAAATTAATGAAATGTAAGGGGTAAGAACAGGAAAGAGAGCAGATTGGGTAAGGGGGATGGACCATCCTCACTATTGTACATAAAGGTTTAGTTTGCATTGTCGATCTCACGACAAGTTAGGATCCATAGTTGTTTATGTAATTGGAGGCATTTTTAGAATATCTTTTGTCTTAAGTTGAAAATAACGAAGTTATGGTTCCTGTAATTATCAAAATGACTAACATATGAAGAAAGTATTACAAAGTGAAACTTTACCACATTATAAAACGTATATAAATGAGATTCCTATACGTTATCAAAATGGCTCACAGCGGCCGTATTATCATCCGTAATCATGAAGATCAACTATTACACGCCAAAGCTTTCAATCTAGGCCACACTTCTGTTCTCATTGCGGAAGCCACGGCTCTTCATCGTGGTATCAAGTTAGCCTTACTTCTGGATATTCAGAACATCATTATTGAAGGTGACAACCTGCTGGTCATCAACGCCCTTAAGAATCTTTGGTTTACTCCATGGAAGGTTGTTAATATTCTTACTGATTGTAAGATCTTGCTCACTCAATTTGCCTTGCCAAATTCGTCATGTGTTTAGAGAAGCTAATCGTGCTGCTGATTGGATAGCCAATGTAGGGCACTTAGTGTTTTCTAGTTTCGATGTGTTCCCTTGTAATAATTCTTCTCTTACTTCCATTCTTGTATCCGACATATTAGGTATTTTCCTTGAGAGGAGGGTAGCCTAATGTTCTTTTCTTACCTTTATAAAAAAATGAAGAAAGTATTGAGTAAAACTTCACCACATTGTAAGTTTAGATAAATGATGTTATCGTTTGGGTAGAACTTAGAAGGCATTCTTAGTTTTAGTTGTCTTTCTATCCCGCTACATGTAGGTTTCAGACATGATATCTTCCTTCATCCTTCCCCTACTTCATGTATTTGCCCAGTTGGGTCACAATACCATATACGTTGTGTCTTAAGTTTTAGTGCTTGTTCTCTTTTTTCTTAATTTTTCTGAACTTTTCTTATTTTTTATGAACTTTTTCTTATTAATTTAATCTGAAAATTTCTAAACTTTTTTTTCTCTTCTGAACTTTACTTATTTTTTCTGAAGTTTTCTTAACATTCCTTAACTTTTCTTATTTTTCCTAACTTTTCTTCTTTTTTTCTGACCTTTTCTTAACCTTTTTTTGAACTCCTTTTTTTTAATTTAAGAAAAAATAAGATTTAAGTGAACATGATCTTAATCACTTTCCTTTTATATCAGTTTTTTATTGTTATACTTAAATTTGTTCTATGTGTCAGTTGGAAAACTTTTCTTCTGTTTAATTCCGTAAAATTTATACAAATTCAGAGGTAATTTTGAGATGGCAGATGGAAGAATTAAGAATAAAATATTACAAGATGGGCTAGGATTGATGGATTTTTTATGACAAAATTTATTAGATTTAACAATCTTGCAACTAGAGCAATAGTAGCGTTCGTTATAGTAAATTTTTAGCAATCCGTCTTGCGTGGACCCGGTTCACATTAAAAATAGTGTGGATCAGGCCTAGACACGTGCCTCACTACAAAGTAGTCACTCCCGCTTTTCAAAATCCGCGCGATTTTCTCTCTCTTCAATAAGATTCTCTCGCCCTAAAATTTTAACAAAAACAGTTGTTCAGAACAAACATACACTATATCATTTTAAAATACACTATATCATGTCAAAATACACTATCATGTCAAACACTATAACGATCGATTATGATAATTTTGTGTAATATACAAATAAACTACACTATAACATTTCAAAACACACTATATCATGTCAAAACACACTATATCATGTCAAAAAACACAGCAAAACACTATCATGTCAAAATACACTATATCATTTCAAAATACACTATATCATGTCAATATACACTATAACATGCAACACTATCATGCTAAAAAACTCAGTAAAACACTATCATTTTAAAATACACTATATCAATTTAAAATACACTATATTATTTCAAAATACACTATATTATTCCAAAAATACACTATCAGGAGAGTGAAGTTATCAGGAGAGAGAAAAGAGCGGAAGGCTGAATGCGGCAAAAACGAAAAGTTGTAATCATTAAAACTCACGTGAGATGGATAAGGTGCACACTAAGTTAGTGTGCACCGGGTTCATATTAGTTTTTTTAAATTTTTAGTCATGTTAGTTTTTCCATCATGTTACACTTTCCCTCTTCCAATGAACCTCACTCTATGTCACCGTCCGACCTCCAACACACCTAATAAGTTAACATACATGTTAACTATAAGTCTTAAATTCACAAACTCAAGTTTAACCATTACTAATTTATCTGTTGATCAAATGTAAATTTACAACTTCTACTCTAAAAAAAGTATTGCCAAATGACCATATAAAATTTAAAATATTGAAAAACATATCTTCTCACAACTTTACGCAATTTTATCTTCTAACTTTTCGAATAACGCCCTAAGATCTTAAATGTTGACAATGAAACAACTTGAATCATCGCAAATTCAACGTGCTCAAATTCTAGTAAAGCCGTAAAGGATTTTCAAAAAAAGTACACATAAAGAAATAGACCTCAAACAATAATTTCTAATTTATTTTCATTATTTTGTATTAATAATTTCATTATAATTAATCAATCATTATAAAACCTTTTACTAGTTAATTTTTTTTATAAAAAAAAAGAGGGAGCAATCTTTACCTGCTCGGGAGTCGGAAAAGCTTTGGAGTTTGCGGGTTTTCCTATCACCTAGGTCGATCTTTTTATCAGCAAAGGGTTTTTTCTCTTTCTTTTCATCAAAATCACTCCCAAGTTCTGACCTAATTTTCTCTCTCCTCCTTAACAATGGAGGTCGAAATCGAGGTAGTCGGCCGCCATGCGATGCTCTTCGACGACGACGCAACCGCCGCTTTTGTAAACTCCAAAGATGCCCTAATTGAATGGAATTCCCTCTCAATCGATCGTTTCGATGTTCGTAATCTTCTTCCCAACCCTCCCGCTTCTTTTCGCACGCTCACCGGCCATGGAAGTGTGCCCCCTGATGCTCATCTCGAACCTCAGCTTGATCTCGAACGTTATGCAGATCTTCCTTCTTCTTCTTCTTATGAACCAGGTTTATTGCTTTTCTTTTTTTCTTTTTGCGGTTAATTTTTACTTCTTTGTTTTATATGTTTGAATGTCGTATTTCTGGTTTGTTTGATTAACAAATCAAATATTTGGAGTTGAAGCTGAAAATATGTATGTTTTTGGCTTATGATTTAGTTGTTTATTTGAGTGAGTTGAATACTTGAATTTCGGGAGCTGGATTATATGTGATATTATGTTAAGTAGCATTATCAGTTGTTGATGAAGATTAATTTCTTAAGTAGGCTTATTTGGAAGATGGAAAATGCTGTTGGAGCTTATATAATACAAAACGTCTTAGGTGAACCGGGTTCATAAAAATATATTGTGCACCCAAACTGACTTAATTAGAAAACCGACTATATTAGAAAAAAAACGACTATATCATATGAAAATTTAATATATCAGAAAATTGACTATATCATACAAAAACAACTATATATAAGGTGATTATATTATACAAAAACTGACTATATTAAATGAAAACTGGCTATGTCAAATGATTACTTAATACTTACTATATCAAATGAAAACTGGCAATATCATATGATTTGTGGTGTACAGTAAGTTATTGTGAACCCGATTTATTCAAGTTTTTTGTAGATAATATTAGGGATGTGTTAATTTTATTATGAATGGCTATAATTTAGTCAAGGAAGTGGTTTTTTAAGATTAAAATTAATACTAGCTTGAGGAGACCCTGATCTGTGAGCTCTTAAATACTAACTGTGATGATGTAGACGAGCTTTTGGGATTGAGAGGACAGTGGGGGATGTAGGGGATGCTTGATTAGCATGGGGACATGCTTGTAAAATGCTTCCATTAACTTTTCTCAAATTCCTTTTTTTAATGGGGCGCTGAAATTTGATACTTGGCTTTGTTCTCTTCACCTAAAATAAGGTGATTTGGTGTGAATCTATTAAGATCTGGCCTGGTTCGCATCTTTTGTGTCCCCTAGTCTCACTGCTAATTTCTTAGAGAGAACATTATTCGTGTGGGATATTGTTACATTTGTCTCAATGTGTATTTTTAGTTTGCTAATTTTCATAATATTTACTAATTCAGAGTTAAAGATATTTGGTTATTAGTAAACATAAATTTTACTGGAGTGATATGATTCTCACTAGAATAAGTAATAATTTTCTAGAATGAGGTGAAGAGAACATAGCCTAGCTTCAAATGAGGCCCATCTTTGCATTTATAGGTTTAACTTTAAGATGAGGAGGTTATGGGGATTCAAATTTTCTTGTAACAAGTGTTAGTTACAGGTGCATGCTGTGTTTCTTTGCTACATATTTCCACCTTTTCAGGAAAGGTTTGTTATCTACAACAGGTTGATCTCTTGCAATGACAAGTAAGAATGTCTTTGTCCCCACTCTGCCAGTATATCATAATATCCTAATTTTCTTACCTCCTCTCTGTCTTCAGCTTTGTTAACAGATAATCTTGATCATGTAACTTACTTGTAAGAATGATAATGGGGTTGACTTTATGTCTGATTTGTTTTGTCTGTCAGAAATCGAAACTGAAGTGGCAAGGACAGATGCTTCTGGATATCATTTTGTGCCCTTTTCGTATGGAAACTCTGCTGATTTCAGTGACCAAAAGAATCTTGATGCAGCGGCAGACGCATCTGCATTCAATCCATCATTTTCTGTGCCTGAAAGTTTACTTCAAAATCTGGTAAGTTAATCCTTTTCAACTATGCATCATACACGTTGCTTTAAGAAGTGTTTTAAGAATCTGATGATGCTGTTTTTCCTTTTTGGATATCTAGCTGATGTGGGCAAATGGTATTTGTCTGATGTGCATATGTTATTCTGAGGCTTACTATGTCTAAGTTTTCAGATGCTTGGAGCAGGGCGGACTTCTTCTGACTTAAGGTTGCCATTCAGGGGCACCTTGTTCCCTTTTGATGTCATGACAGATGGGCCGTGCAGGTGGGATTAGGACAGTAGAGTTGATTATTATAACTGGAAATTCACATCATCATAGTCGCTTGGAGCATATGGATTGAAATGTTTCCTCATAGAGTTTTGATGTTTTATGGTTTAAGATTGTCAGAGCTCTGCCTGAGATACTACTTATCAAGTTCCCTTGGCTAATGGCTATTGTAATTCTAGGTTTCTCTACAAGTTTTTAGTTACATTTGCAATGTGGGATTTTTTTTAATTCACTTTATTGATGCATATTTTTGTTTTTCTCTGATTGTTTTCAGCCTCCTACAGAAAAAGTGCATCAGATTATTGCAAGGACTGCTTTGTTTGTCAGTGAACATGGGGGCCAGTCTGAAATAGTTCTAAGAGTGAAACAGGGAGATAACCCGGCATTTGGATTTTTGATGCCTCACCATCATTTACACTCATACTTCAGATATCTTGTTGATCACCCGGAGTTTCTAAAGGCTGATCATGATGGCAAGTCACATGAAGAGAAGACTAATGAGGATCAGACTGGTGGAGCACTTTCTCTCCTGGGTTCAGCCTATGGTACAGGGGAAGATGAGGATGGTGCAGCTTTGATTGACCGAGAATCTAAGCTAGTTGCCCCTCATGAAACTTCACCAGGAGCTGTCATGTCTAGGTCTTATCAAGTAGAGCAAGTAAATGGACCTGAAAATGTGGCTGGAAAGGAGGAGATAGTTTCTAAAGCTGTACATCTTGCTAAAGTGAAAGCGCCTGCATTGAGTAAAAATCGTATCAGCAATAAGTCTGTAAATGCCAGTGTTAAGAAAAATGCAGATATATTAGGTTCGACTGGTCGTATCATGGACAATACAAAAGCTTCAAGTCTGTTTCCGGCTTCCAAAGTTGAAACATTGGTTGTGGACCCTCCATTGGAAGTAAAAAGGTTGGTTGATCGGATAGTTGAGATCATCTTGAAGAATGGTAAAGACTTTGAGGCGGTGCTAATTGAGCAGGACAAGAAACATGGCAGGTTTCCATTCTTGCTGCCATCCAACCAATATCATCCATACTATCTAAAGGCTCTGAAGAAAGCTCAAGAGGTTTGTTTTTGATGGCTTATCCTGTTATCTTTGTGGTCATTTCTTAGTGTTTTTTGTTAAAATTTTGGCATATATACAAGTTGTGGCCTGTAATATTCGTGTGGTCAAATCTAATATGCTTTTCTGACCTGTTTTTGGTGAGTAAATTCTAGCTTCACAGGAAGCTATGTCTTTTGTGTTGGCTCACTGCTACTGAAGAGGAAATGTATCCTATCTAGATAGTTGCTGTGTAGCTCAATCCACTTTTGTTGATCTTTCTTTGATGCCAGCTTATTATTTTTGAAAACTCCCCCTTCTTTCTGCATTCTTCCTGTTGACACTGTTGGAGTTTAATTATGAAGTCACTCAGGTACATCTGCAATACGTATACACTAGTGACCTGTTACTTTGGTTTAGTACAACTTTTGGCCCTTACTTGACTATGTTTTTTTTATAAGACTATGTTAAAAAATCTCATACATTTTGGTAATGATACTCTTTTTTCTCTGGTAATTTACGTGGTTTCTCCTCTTAATATTGCAAATAATCCTTGGGATTTTTTAGGCTTCCCCTTCAGTTATGCTTCAAGTTTCAATTCAAATTAACGCATTCCTCCCTTCTTTTAGTTAAGCTTATAAGAGTGTTGCTTGATAAGATATGCGGGCTTGTGACAATGCCTTCTAACTTCACTGTTGCATTATGATAAAATTTGTATATCACACTTCGTCTTTTATGGACAGGGAATTAATTGCTTGCTATTTTTTTTCCTTTCTCTTCGCTTTTTGAATCCTGATTACTCATCCTTTCATCATTTTTTACAGTCCAGAATAAGTGGCAAGAGCTTTAGTGCTGAGAAAGATGGATTATTGTGGCAAGAGACGGACAAGAACACTGCTTTTAGAAAGGAAAGTGATGTCTCTTCCTCAGCATCTGAAGCTCATGATGTGTCACTTGACTGTGACAAGAAAGAAAAGTTCAAAATGGTACTTAGCAAGTCAAAAAAGATGCACTGGACCATGCATCCAAAGAGACTCCGCAACAACCTGGAATTACTGTGGATACAGCAGCAGCAGCAGCTATACTTCAGGCTGCCACAAGAGGGATTAAAAAACCTAATTTGGATTTTTTCTCTAAGGCATCCTTAAGTGGTCCAAGTCATGGTTCTAGCAATGAGGGTGGTCAGGCTTCAAGTCTTGGAAGCCTTCAGTCGTCACAGCATCCAAGTTCAGGCCTAAAGCAAATGGAGAATGGGAGGTCCTGTGTTACAATTCCTGTTGCTAAAGAAATAGCCAGATCTGCTGCTCTTGCAGCAGCTGGTGAGGCGGACTCCTCTGAAGCAGGGATGACCAGGGAGCAGAAGCTGAAGGCTGAAAGATTGAGACGAGCCAAGATGTTTGCAGCAATGATTAAGAGTGGTGTTGCTCCAATGGGTACAGAGCCCCAGCATCCTGCTTCGTCTGTAGAACCATCCAGGTCTCAGGTCCCTAGCGAAGCCACTGAGGTTACCGACCAAGAAGTCAAGGATAGAGAAGGGAGTTCGGTTCCAGTAGAGACTGAGGCTTCAACCAGGATTGAAATGTCGGTTAGGAATTCTTCCGATGATGAACTTGAGAGGAAAGCAACAAAAAGGCGTCATTATAGGTCTCATAAACATGATGACAGTGAAGGAGAAGATGATAGTGGAAGGAAGAGAGAGAATGATGAAGAAGAAGATGATGATGATCCAAGGCATTCTAGAAAGAGACATAGGTCCCATCAGTCTTCACGACATCGTAGAGATAGAAGCAAGGATATACATAAACATCGGAGAAAGCATTCATCGTCAAGAAGCAAAGAATCACGACGTAGGCACAAGCATGAGAGCGCTTCTTCTCCCGAAGAAGATAACAAGAACAATAGATACAAGCATGATAGTTCTTCCGATGATGAACACAAACGTCATAAGCGGAGACACAAACATGATACTTCGTCAGAAGATGAGCGCAAATACCGTAAACAGAAGCATAAGCACTCTAACAAAGATGAGGATAGACATAAAGGTAGATCTAGGAAGGGTGAGAGAAGGTCCCAAAAGGAGGAAGTTGAGTTGGAAGAAGGGGAGATTAGAACTAAGTCGTCAGATCAGTCTTCGTCCGCCATAGGTGATGACATTAGTACCGAAGCTTCTGTTGATGCTTCAAAAGCATCTTACCAAGAAAAGGCTCCATCTTTGCCTCCCGAAACCACGGAAGTTCCTGATGAATTAAGAGCCAAAATTCGGGCAATGTTGCTTGCCACAATGTAACTCTTCTTTTGTCACTCTGTGGCATGTAACTTCCTTTTTTTTTTTTTTTGACAATTTTCTAGTTTGCCATTACGAAATCAAATGTGTTATTTTGCGTAATTCAGATTTCGTTTTTATATACTGGCCTTTTCTGCTCTAATGTAATTTTACTTCATTTTGAAAGATTGCAGTTTCGGTGTTAGCCAGTTGAAATCTAGATGATAAGATGCACCCGATTTTGTTAGTGTAAAATGTAATATCACTTGGCAGCCTATTGACATTCTCTGTCAATCCAATTCTCTTTCCTTTCTTTTTTTTTTGGTGCCAAACAGGGCCAAGCTCAGGTTTTAAAAAAAAAAAAACTTATTCGAATTTCTAGAACTTGGATTTTCTTTTGCACTTCCGGGCATCAATTTTGTTCGTTATGGCATGATACCGTGAACACTGAACAGTATGATTTCTTTCTATTTCGTGTGCAAAATCAAGACGTATATGGGTCTTTTGTATCATTACTTGAACTTCCTTCGTTATATAAATTAATGTAACACGTAGTATTTGGGATGCACATTTTTAAAAGTTCACTAGTTATTAGGCCCGAGCGATGCCCCGGATTATTAATATTTTCATGTCAAAAGGAAGCATCTAATGTTGCATAGTTCATTGGTTAGAACTTTACGTGGTCGAATCTTGTATGAAACATGTTTTTAATTTTTTAATGTATGTTGATGAAATGGAACGAAACAACTAAAGGGAGAGTGCCACGTGGTGTGTAGAATTGCTTCAGAACGCCTATTAATATATTTGTATAGATATGATGAGAGACTGAGAAATTAAAATTGAGATTTATGTGATGAAAAGAGAGATAAAGAGAATCCCTAAGTTAAAATAAAAAAGAAAATGTAATATTTATTTTCTATTTTCCACAAAAGGATGTGTTGCATTTATATTAGAACAGACTTTGGAACTTAGTCAATTGAATTGTAAGTTACTTGGCAAAAGTTTGCCAACAATTTTAAGAAATGCCCAAGTGAGTGTCAAAATTAGGAACCAATACCTGTATAAACTGATGATTCCTGAATGATCATATATAATATGATCATGAGCATCTAGTGATTTATAATGATTTTGGATCGCTATTTTTAATTCTGAATCATTTTTGTACCTTTAGATTTTTCATGGTCATTTTTAATTGAGAGATTGTTATTGTTGACCTTGTGTTTTGACTATTTTTATATGATAACCTAGAAGAAATAATTATATCAAATGACCTTGTATTATTATATTTTATTGCATGACATTAATGATAAAATTGTTAATCAAGCTATATAGTTCTTCATCTTTACAACACAAAACTATACAAAGAATAACACATTATATCAAAAAAAGAAAAATCAATAGTACATGGTCTTTCGAATTGAATTTCAGTCGATAATGTAATTATTTTGTACGATTTTCATGTTTTTTTGTGCAATATTGGGCCTCAATGAAAGCAATTAACCTTGATTCGTCCCAAATAGTATAATTAATGAATTATTTCAAGAAATTTGATCATTAATCTTATATTGTAAATTAATATAGGGTCATTATTTCTTCACCAAGAAATTTGATCATTAATCTTATATTTGTATTCAAATACATTATTGATATTCTAATTATTATTGCTTTTTTTTAATGGATCGTTATTACACTTGCAATATTTCATAATTTTTCCATACTTTAAATTGATCAAAGTCAACTCTTGAAAATTATGTATATATCATCAAGTATATTCAAGTGTGAATATAAGAATAAAGTTGTTATATTTGCAATGTTACATTATTTTTCTTATATTTTAAAATGATAAAGTTAACTTTTGAAAACATAAATATTATGAAGTATATATACTTCATAAAATTGAGGTTGAGTTGGTGGCTAGTTGGTGGAGTAGTGACATCGCTTCCCATCTCATATCCCTAAGGTCTAGGGATCAAACCTCATGGAGACTCATCTGAGGATTTCCCCCTTATCCCCCCTCAAGTGAGTCCCCTTTATCTTTCCTTAATATATATATATATATATATATATATATATATATATATATATATATATATATATATATATATATATATAGGGTTGAGATCCAGTGAGAATGCCCCCTTATGTGAGAACACATACTTATATGAGAACACTTTAAAATTTGGAACACAAACATATTTTTTTTAGAACATGAGAATATAATCAATACATATACATATATACATATTATGAAATATCAAGCTTATGTTCTAAAATATTTAAAGCGTGTTCTGAATTTTTTCAAACATGTTCTAAATTATTTCAAACATGTTCCAAATTATTTTAATTATGTTCAAAAATATTTCAAGTGTGTTCTAAATTTTTTCAAACATGTTCTGAATTATTTCAATGATGTTCTGAAATATTGCAAGTGTGTTCTAAATTTTTTCAAACATGTTATGAATTATTTCAGACATGTTCCAAATTATTTTAATTATGTTCTGATATATTTCAATTGTGTTCTACAACTTTTCAAACATGTTCTGAATTATTTCAAACATGTTTCAATTCATTTTAATTATGTTCTGAAATATTTCAAGTGAGAACATATATCATATGTGAGAATAAATGTAGGTCAGAACATAATTTACATTGTTTTAGAACATGATGTACATCGTTTTAGAACATGATGTACATTAACATGATGTACATCGTTTTAGAACATGATGTACATATTTTTAGAACATATTGCTCATTATTTTAGAACATGATATACATTAATTTAGAACATGATATACATTTTGCATACATTGATCATGTATGGTGATGTATGGTGATAATGTGACTATAATCGAAACGTTAATAATGTGGAATACCAAAATTTCAATCAATACCACTAGAATTGCAGTTAAAAAGACAAAAATTATGAACAACATTCAACCAAGAAAAAACCTAAAAAAATCAAAATAAAATGAGAATATATATAACAATAACAACATTATAAGAAGAACAATAGCAGCAGTGGTCGACGATGATGGTGGACAGCGCTGTGGTCGGCGGAGGGAGAACGCACCACCACAAGCAAGCCATCAAACGTCCGTGAAATTGAAGGAGTTTCACAGCGAAACCGAAGATAAAAAGGTCGTCGGCAACAGTGCAGGCATTATGAAGACCAATAGTCGAATTCCGATCATATTTCCAACGCAATAGAAGGCAAAATCACCGGTTTTCGGTGATAATTGTAGAAAAAACGAAAGTGAGGAGAGAGAATGAGAACAAATGAGCGGTGATCGACGAAGGAAAAGGATAGAGTGGCCGGCGGTGGTTACTGGTTGCTGGTGGTCGCCGATAAGTGGTGGTTATGAAGAGGAGAGAGAAAGGAAAGAGGAGAGAGAAGGAGATGGGTTTGTGTGAGGTTAGTGAAGTGAATGACGACATCAAGAGAGAGGAGTTTTAAACTCTGATTTTTTTAGGAAAATACCAACCCTTAGATTTTAGATAACCAATGGTAGAGATCTATTCTCACATAAGTGGGTGTTACTTCAAGGGAGGTGATTCCCTAAAGCACCTCCCCTATATATATATATATATATATATATATATATATATATATATATATATATATATATATATATATATATATATATATATATATATATATATATATATATATATATACTTCATAAAATTTTAAGTGTGAATGTATCACCAAAATATTCATTGATGACAAGTGAGGACAATATGAAACTTTTCTAGCATGATCTGACATTCACATACTTCATCTTGAATCTCTTCAATTAATTAATATACATGTAAATAATTATATAAATATATAATTATGTGAAATCTTATTAGAATTTTTTTTTGTATTCATTTTGATGTTGACTTATTACAGTTTTTACTTTTTATCATGCATAGAGATTATCTACCCAAAAAGTCAAAATATGTATATAAATGTGTCGGGTGCTTTGTATAATTATAAAGAAGGATCAAATTGAAGATATATATATAATGTTATTGTGGAGAAAAAGGAGATGGGACACTTAATTTTTATAGGAACAAGAAAAGTGGAGATAAGAATGGACAACTGAGAGAAGTCGTCAATCGCTTTCCAGGTGAGTATGTGACATGTGTTGCACTGCACATGCCAAGTTTGGGGCCTATTCAACTTATTTTAAAGCAATTATCGTTGCATTGAGCTAATCTAATCTTTCACTTGTTGACTATTGACATTGTGATTGGCTAATGAGTAATGACTAGATTGCCCTCTCATTTCTTGATCTTTTTCTAGCTATGTGCATGCACACACATAAAAATCCATCATCATAAAAAAGAAAAAGATAAAGTGTATATTTTTTTTTACAATTTGACTTTAGAGTTTAGTCAATTAAATGTTACTTTATATATTTAAGAGGCAAAAGTATGCCAACAATTTTAAGAATTGCCTAAATGATTCTCAGAATTAGGAGCCGATGTCCATTATAAAATGATGATTTTTGAAGGATCATATAAAATATACAATGGTATATCCAGAAACTTTAAAATGTGTGAATTTTATAGCAATATATTCTAAAAATTTATCTACCACAGTTACACACTAAAAAGATAGGAGAAAGAACAAGTATGCAAAAGTCGGTTGGAAACATAACCTTTATCAATCTTGATGAAACGAAGATATGAATATTTAGATATAATAACAACATTACATAAGATTGTAACAAGTGTTAAAAAATAGTATTATTTTTAAATATATTCAAATATTTTTCTAACCAATAAAATTAATATGAGAAAAATATCCCGCATTAATAGAATTTCGATTCAGATGTTCACCATATACCTTTGAGTAAATTTTTTATTCACCATATACCTTCAATGTTTTCAAGAGGCAGCGCCATGCCCCCTAAGTAGGTCATAAAATTTATTTACCTTTATGACTGACGGGGATTAACTCTATCAATCATCTCGTTGTTTTTCTTCCACGTTAACACTTTCATTTTCTCTCTCACCTCTAACCATCAAACCACCTTAATGGAGGCTGCCATCTCAGATTTTTTTTTCTTGATCGTGCAGAAGAATGATCATAGATCACTTAATATTAAAATATAAGGTATGAAGGAGGAACTAAACAATGCATCATCACACGAATATCATTATTATCTAAAATAACACTAACTCTGCTGGAATATATTGAAGGATGGTAACTTTGTTTGTTTGCTCGTCACCGCGATTAATAAACAAGTATAGTCAACCATAAAATATGATGACTACTTATAAAAGTTTGAATACTCCACTAAATTTTAACCAACATATCTAATTGACATCCACAAAAAAGTTTACTAGGCCATCTAAGTAAGATTTTGACTTGCTAAACCACCCAATAAACATAAAGTAATTTGGTACGCCATCCTAGGACGGTAATGATAATCACTCCTACAAGTTGTTACATTTACAATATTTCATCGTTTTTTTATACTTTGAAATGATCAAAGTTAACTTTTAATTTGAAAACTATAGATATCATGCAGTATATATATAATTTCAAGTGTGAATATAATCACCAAAATAATTATTGATGACAAGTGAGGACTGAGGACAATATTATGAAACTTTTGTACTTTGTAGCATGGTTTAGATATGTCAAGTTGTCAACCAATTAGGGTAAAATTTCTTACTTGACATACAGTCTATTAAACTGACTATTAATACAACCCAAAAATAGGAAGACTAGTCAATCAAGATGACTTTCTCCTACACACTCCCCAAAACAAAACCGTTTTGCAACGAAAAACAAGCTTTTGTCTCCATGTAATCCTATACCTAATTACATGCTTCTTGGAGATCTGATCTCATCTCACCCCCATATTTTGACTCTCTCTCTTTCTCTCTCTTAATATTAGTATTACGTAGACACCTATGCCTTTGACGTACCCCCTTACCTCATGAACTAATTAAATATTAAGAAATTTTAATTATTAATAACATTATGTAAATTATTTAATTAATAGTGCAATTTAGTCTATTCTTTGGTCTTTGCTTTGGACCTTTTTTAATGCCGAGTCCTACTCCCATTTTTGCTTAAACATCTCTTAATTACCAGCATGATTAATTCAACATAATATACACCATCTCAATTTCTCCTATGACTTTATTAGTTTCTTAATTCTTTAGACTTCTACCCTTTGCTTTTCTCTATTTTCCACCCTTGTCTTCACCTCTTCTTCATTTATATATCATATCCTATAATATCATATCATCACATGCTACATAATCTTTTTCATTTGACTGTCTCACTTATTTTCTCACATTAATCTTAGTCTTAAGTAATCATTTGAGCTTAAATTGTAAGGATTATATGGATTATCATAGAAGTCATACTTATATGAGAAGGGATGATCCTGAAAATGAACATGAGAAACATAGTTTTAAGGAGGTGGATTTTTTTCATGGCTCTACTTGTTTAGAAGAAGATGATCATACTATTAACAATGGTATCCCAGATGGTTATGGTGAAGATGGTAATGATGATGATGCTCTTAAACTACATATTGATGTATGTTACTCAAAACTAATTGGCATAGTTTTAAATAATTTCAATTGTTGTTATACTATATATGTTGCTAATTTGTTTCTCATTTATTGTAAAATAGACAGGGTTAAAGCTTCAAGTGTCTAGGACTATCGATTTTGTCGAAAAAACTATCGTGGATGATGATGAGGTTGAAGTGTTGGAAATACATGATGAGAATCAAAATAACAAGGATGAGGTAAACTATTAGCACTTATAACATGTAGCATGTGAAATTTGGGAAATAGGAATATTTGGACAATTGAGATATCTCATTTCAACTATTTTCGAACTTCATTACCATGGATACCAGTGGGATTTCGTGAACATAAACGTCTCACGAACTTGGATTTCCGTGCTTCTTTATGTTAATCCGTTATAATTATAAACTAGTTCTTGTCCCGGGCGATACACCCCGGATTATTTACCAACGTGCATTTGAAATCTTCAAAAATAGAAATATTATATTGTCTTTAAATGATTTTTTCCCCACAAAGACCAATACGAAGTATTGTAGTATAGTTGGTTTGTGCATTAACATATCAAATGAGAAGTCGTGGGTCGAGTCTTCAAACACACATTTTTATTGTTTTATGTCTCATTTGATTGTGTGGGGGAGGAGAATACATGTGGCAGCATGTCATTTGTTTGTCTTGGGTTTTAGATATATATATAGATTAGTCTGAACTAGCTAAGGTGTTTGGTTCATCTTTTCTTGTTATTCCTTGAAATAAAGCGAAACTAAATCAAAATCTTTTGTATGTGGATGCAGTTGGTAGTTCTAAGGGAGGAGATAGCGCGAAAGAACGTCGAGAATCAAAGATTGAAGACGTTACTTAATCAAGTGACCAACAGTTACAAAGCCCTACAAATGCAAATGTCAACAGTTAGACAACACCAACTTGATCAAAATAAATCCAGAAAAGTCCACCCAACAACGGAGGTATAAGTTCTAATTTCATTTGACCTTTTCTTTATATGGTTAGTTTTAACATTACCGATTTACTTTTTGCACCGTGTAGTAAAAATGAATCGAAATCCTCTCTAGTAACTATTTTTTTTTTTTTTTTACAACAAGAGCAAACATATTATCATACAACACTATTATAAGAAGCTTACCATTCCTACCGCCTTCGCTAAATCATGACTCAACAGACTACCCGTCTCCAAGAACTACTTATTTAACTCCATATTCAAAGGGGATGACGTATAGAAAAAATGTAGAAATTAATCATACAAAAATATCATATGTTATGGAATATATTGTCAAATTCATGGTCAAACAAATGATAATTCTGTTTTTATGGTAGATATATCAATTTATGGCACAGATTCTCTAGATACTGCTGTACCCTATTTCACAACATTATCTACCTAATACTTATTTTTGTGGACTTTCATGTGCATATGATTTCAGACACAAAATGAAGATGAGAGAATAAATGAAAGGACAAAACAGCAAATGGGACAATTCTTAGGACCAAGGCAAGCTAATCTAAACATTGATATAAATGATCAAAGAAGGTCCAATCCTAATTTTGGTGATATTATTGATAGTTATAGAGATGATGAACACTCAAATAGAAGCCATGAAAGAGAAGATGGTGCAAGTATAGGCAAGAGTTCAATATCAACTAACATGCAAAGAGTTGGTATGGCGCCTGCTGCAACCGTAGAGGCTGAGGAGGCTCATGAAGTAACCATGAGAAGAGCTCGTGTGTCGGTTCGAGCTCGATCAGAAGCAAATATGGTATTGTCTAAACTCCATGAAAACTCTAGCTATAAGTTCAGCGTATTCATAAGGAATTAATTTAGTCATGTACGTCGTTATGTGTTATTACATACTACTAGCCAGTTGCCACATTGTTTTCCTCCTCGATATCATATTAAAAACACTATAATAAGTTTTTAAATCATTTTGAAGAAAAAGATTGAACCTGATATAAACCTAGTTCAAACTAACGGTATGAAAACTAAATAATAAATTTACTCGAACAACAACTTATGCATTAGAAATTAGTGCAACTTTATCTTTCCTCATTATTCTTTTATATGCTTAATTAATGATCAATCGTTTATTTTGCAATATTTAACTTGAATACTTCTAAAATGATGACATACATAGGAATATTGATGAATATGCAGATAAGTGATGGATGCCAATGGAGGAAGTACGGGCAGAAAATGGCAAAAGGAAACCCATGTCCACGAGCTTACTATCGTTGCACCATGGGAAGTTCTTGTCCCGTTCGCAAACAGGCAAGCTAATAGTCCTTCTTTCTCTCTCAATTTAGAGTTTATCCATTAATGAATGATTTTCTTACCACCTAGACTTACTAATTCTTTGAAAGACCAACTTTAGGGCATCATATACTTCCTCCGTTCCAAAATAAGTGAAATACTTCTCTCATTTATGTGAGAGCTTTTTGAGACAAGTGTTTCACTTATTTTGGAACGGAGGAAGTATATATATATAACGATGCATATGTTAAATTAAAAAGTTTTTAATACACCGCGCTACAAATTATATAGGTGTACGACGTACGTGCACATTTAATGTGTGCTGTATATATGACTAATAATAACTTTACTAAAATCAATAAGATTGTACAAAGTAAATGGATTAGGAAATGAGACAAAAACTAAGAGAATGTTCCTAAAGAATGTTTTTGTGTTATTGTGCTTCTTAATTGATTGGTGTACGATATAAAGTAATAGGATAACATGAGACTTTAGACATTAATTTCCTTACTACATGTTCACACTAGCTTTCTAAGCACGCGATGCGTGCGACGATAAATTCTTCATTATCATATTTCGTAATGTAGAGTAGCTAGTTTTATATGCAGCGACAACTCATTATAGTAGTTTAAGTTGAGTTTAAGTTGACAATTTTTTTCAATAAGGGCTCTATTTTGTTCAACTTATTAAAAGTTATTTTCAGCAAAAATAAGTTCAGATAAGCAAAATAAGTTGAATAAAACGGAACCAAAGTAGTTAAAGAAAACATGCACTTCTAATTAATATTTTCAACATAGTACTAAAAAAAAGTCCATAAGAATGTTGCATAATCACCTCTTTTGTCAAGTTTATCTAATTTGATTATCAAATTAGTTCATAATTGTAAATATATTTATCTTTATTTATCCGTGGAAATCAAATAAAAAAATAATATTTTTTTTCTATTTTTTTGCTTTTTTAATTCCCAAATTTGATCAAATTTATGTTCTCTATAATTGCAAAGATTACCTTTATATTTTTGTGCTTTTCTTTTGTATTCTTTTGAATTTTGATTTAGTTGTGAACTATTTTCAATTCTAACTCTTATTTATCTATCATTGATAGTATAGCTAAAACTTCAAATGTAGTACATTGTCTTGATCTGACTTTATTATCCTCTATGTAATTGACTTACACAAATTAAAATTATATAAACCCATTAAAATGATCATTGTACATTACTATAATGTTGTGGAAATATATTGCTATTTTTTTTATTTTGATAATGTTTCCTTTTGATGGAAGATTTTGATAATTTGTTATCTTTGTTTTTTTGTAAACTTTTTTAGTCTTTCCTTTTTCTAAAACCTAAATTTTTAAGTTATTCTAATTTTAGTTGTTTAAAATGGCAAATATTTTAATTGATTGATTACCCATTATTATTTTAAAAATTTAATCAAAATTGATGTAATTAAAAAAGTAAGGGTATTATAGTCATTTGATGGAGAGACACCACGCCTCCCCCCTTCACTTATATAATAGAGATTACTGCAATTACCACATATAACAAGCTTAACCTAACTAGGTGTTCCCTGTTAACTTCGACCCAAAAGGAAGTTGGTGATATTTCGCTGTTAAAAGATAATATGGAAATATTTTAGATGCTAAAACTTATAGGTAAAAAACTTATATGGACCTGGTCCACACTAAATAGTGTGGACCTAATAATGCTAATTCATGTGATTTATGGAAAAAAAAGGTCACTATATAAAAAAATAGATATAAAAGATAAGTAGAATATAGATTGTAAAGTTTGACTATGCGAAAAAAAAGGTTACTATGTCACAAAGTGAAAATTTTATTATGATAAACTAATGTAAGAAAGGGTGACTATATTAAAAAAACGGTCACTATAGTAGATAGTAACTGTATAGTGTAACTTAAAATTTTAAAAGGTTACTATATGGAATAAAAGGTCACTATGTTAAATAAGTGGCTTTGGTCCATAATAATATTATTGTGGACCAGGTTTTTTTTTTGATCCATTGGAGCCACGAAGGCAGTACAAAGCCACACTTTGGACCAGGTCCACGCAAGACTAACCCAACTTATAGTAGAAGTTAATTTTATTACAATATCCATGCATAACTTTGGACAGATTTTCACATGCTAAAGTTAGAAAATTTTATGTTATCTTTAAGAGATCGGTCAAGATAGCTTATCACATCTAATTGGTAAATTGACTTTGGCGAAAAAATTCCAATGACGCCGTAGTGCTATATATAGTTTAATACTTGGATTTAAGAAAAGGAATTCCTTATTTACTCAATAGTAATATAGTATTATTAACTTTTAACTTAACTTTTCTTGGACTTCTCTTCGACTTCATAACCGTAATTAAAAGTTGTCACGTAAAAAAGTTATGTAAATAGAGACATAAGTCAGCTCTATCAAGGCAAAATGTAAAACTATATGCTTTTAATATTCAGTTTTCTCAAAAACTTTGTATTGTCTAGCTTAAGGTATTCATCATTTCATTGACTTTCACCCTAATATTTACACAACTTATCATATATGATTGTAATTTCAATAGGTACAAAGATGTGCGGAAGACCGCACCATTCTCATTACAACCTACGAGGGACATCACAACCATCCCTTACCAAACGCGGCCGTAGCGATGGCCAACACTACATCATCTGCCGCCTCGATGCTCATAGCCGGCTCCAAGTCGTCAACCCCGATCGACGGACTTCTAAACCCGCCCATGTTCTCACAGCCCACGGCTCTCCCGGGCCTCCCAAGCCTAGCCACAATCTCAGCCTCAGCCCCATTTCCAACTATTACATTGGACCTTACTAGGCCGCAAGGCTCACAACCACAAGGAAACAATAATAACATGCCATGTGCAAACACAAATGGGTTGGGCTTGGCGGGCCTTATGCAACAGTTATTGGGACAAACCCCCAACAATTTTAATGGTTCAAGTGAGCCCAAAAGAGAAAATAATAACTTGCCTTTGGTTGACCCACTAAGTATTGCTAAAGCGGCCCTTGCTTCGGACCCAACTCTTGCGTCAGCCTTGGCAGCTGCCATTTCCTCAATAATAATTAAGGGCAATTTTGAGTCCCTTAATAATGTTAATAATGATAATAATAATAATAATAATGGAAAAGGTAGTGAGAATGTGATGCAAATTGCAAAGGATAATAACCCTGAATTGTCCAGTTTTACTGAGAATTAACTGAATCAACCGATTTGGTAAATTATGAATTGCTCTTTTCAATTTTTTTTTCCTTCAATTTTTGGTAGAATAATTTTCGATAATTTTTTTTTTTACAAGTGTATCTTTCATGCTTTGATTCCTTCAATAATTCTTTTTGCAAGTAGAAATAGGTTAAGTCAAGATTGTATTTGATGATAATTTCGATCAAGCATAAGCCAAAATGCGAACGTGAAAATTTGATGATAATTACATTCGATTAGTCTAGAATGTATTTACACGAGAATTTTTGGTTTATTAACTCCTTAATTCATGCATTTTGTTTAATCTTTTAGAACACGTCTTTAAGTAGCAATATTTTTAAGTAGCAATATTGATTAAGCCATTAAGGTTAATTATGACCTTACAAAACAACTTGTTAAGTTCAATTATGATTAAGTAGCTTATTGAGTAGTCCTTGGTTTCTTAGGCAAAACATAGTGGCATAGTAGCTAATAAGTCTCGTAAATTGTGCTACGATAATAGTTGTTATCGGTTATTAGTTATCAATTACTCCCTCCGGTTCCTAAAGATCTTCCCTCTTTCCGTTTTAGTGCTTATATTTCATTTTTAAGTGTCCCAAAATATTATGCCTACTTCGTTTTTTATTATTTTGTTTGGACTAAATTATCCTCAACTTTTACACAAACTTTCCAAAATATCCATACCTTTCTTTTAAAATGTGTGCTCCTATTTATTGCTTTGCACCGTTCCATGGAAATAGAATATATTGTTTTTTGAGTTTTTTTAAGGAAAAAGAAAAAAAAAGAAGTGTTTCCAAGACAAAAGTAATTCATTAAATATATTTTTTAGAATCCTATTACTCCCTCCATTCTCCTTAATTCCCGTGAAAAAGAAGAAGAAGTAAGCACTATATTATGGGACGAAGGGAATATTAGCTATTAGCGCCATACATATTTGCAATTGAAATTTGAACACAACACCTTATATTGCAAATTGACATCAATTGTTGTCTCGATTTAGCGTTTTATTCGAGAGGGTATATGATCACGATGCAATACATGTCCATGTCACTTTTGTACATAGCAAATTATTATAAGAGCTTCAGAGCAATTATGATTAATATACAACTTCTTGTAATATAAGCTTTCAAGTTGTTAACTTGCATCGCCACCTTGTGTATATTGGTGCACTAACTTTGCAACTCCTCTCCTTTTTGGACGTGGAACTCGTAATCTTCTAATCTATTCTTCAATCGACGAATCTCATTCATGTAATAATGTAGTCTGTCTATTATCAGAGCAAGGAACAAGCAGATACCTATTTAAAAAATAATGTAATAAAAAACAATTGAATTAGATAATGATATATGATCATGAATTCTTTTAGTCATATCAAATCATATCTATTAAAAACTGCATTTTGATCATATATATATATAAAAGATTTTACCAGTTAAACTAGTTGATTAATAACAAAATTTAGGTTTAGTTAATCAATAACAAGATCTATGTTTGCTTTGACTAGCTCCTTCAATTACCTAATTCGTTTTTCATATATCTCCAAATTAAACAAAGCAAATCCAAATCTAAACTAGTTGAATCTTTTTTTCAAAAAATTTCTATAATGACAAACTAAACACATGAAAATATATATAATATTTTTTCATAGTTCTATTTTTCTTTTTATACCCACATGAAAATGGTTAATTCCTAATAATTACCAAGAAGAGTAGATTCAAGGAGATGATGAACCATAAGAACTTGCTCGGTTGGATTAATGGCAGCAGCATCTGTTAAGCGCCTATGAACATCAAAGAGACCATACAAGCTTGAAAGAAAGAGCACAAACAAGGTGGCTGATAAAGTTTGAGCAACTACAGGACCTCTACCAAGTTTCAACTGGCTTAAGCCTTTCATTAAAAGCTTCCTCAAAGGAGTTCTAAACAAAAGGATTACAATTAAGAGAATTTCCGAAAATATTACTGGATACATTATGTAAAGAAGCATTTTCAACACAAATTATTTGTTTCCAAGCTTATTTTTTTGGGGGAAAGATCAGAGAAAACAACACAACTTGGGTAATTGGTCAATTTTATTAGAGCAAGAATTATGATGTCAAACAAGAAGTTAAAACTTAAAAGTGGACATATAAGAATAGGATTGGACAATTTCTAATCTAGCTTCTATTCTTTTACCAAACTTTCTAATTAGGTTAAAGTATGAGCTAGAAAGAAAGCAATTCAAGTAAGGAATATGTGGAAGCTTTGCCTTTTCCTCTTCAACCCTTTTGATACTCAGATTTTAACCGAACAACCAAGTAAACAACTAAGACTTCTCTACAGGATGGTGCATTAAAGAAGACCAAAGTATTTCCACTTTCCATTAGGCTATTAACAATGTTAAACACTAAAAAGGTATTGTACCGATTGATAAAAATAAAACATTTAATAGTGGAGATTGTTAAACATCGCCCCAAAATCTCTTAAAATTGCCCCGAGACCAATTTTAATTTACTATTTTACCCCTTCTCTGTTTTCCACCACCCGCCATCACCTACCTCCCCTGCCACCTGCCAATACCCACCTCGTAAAAAATCAAAATTTTTTTGGGGACATGGGGGCCCAAACATCCAGGCTAGACGTTCGGGCCATGGGTGGAACGTAACGTCCAGGCCGGACGTTCCCCCCATCCCAAAAAAAATTCGAAAGTTGGGTGGTGGCGGTGGAGCTGGAGGTGGTGGCAATCGGGATGGTAATGGCAGAAGGTGGTGGTTTGGGAAAAGAAAAGAAAAAAAGGAAGGATTAAGTTGGAAATGTTTGATGGACCCGGGGCGATTTTAAGAAGTTTTGGGGTGATGTTTAGGGCCAAGACATGAAGAGCATCTATATATATTTTTTTTATACTTATAAAAAAAAAATAGCATATATCTTAGTGCAAAATAAAGAATGCCAATAGCCACATGAAGAATCTACTCATCAAAAACATGCATGATTACAGGATTCTATGATGCTAACAAAACAATTTTTTAAAATTAATCTATCATGGAATTTTGCCAACTCACGTTCTTGCCTAAATTAACAATTCACAAACCAAACTAATACATAGGAGGAGCTCGATTCAACCAAAAAGCTATAGAAATCATGCGATGCATGATACAAAATTGGGTACAAAATTAAACTCCCTAGCTATTGGGAAAATTAACATAACAATGCATGCCTGGATATAGTGGGATCCCCTGGCAACGAGAAAAGATATTTTTTAGAGTTTTAGCAACTCATCTCAATTCCTACAATCTGTTAATTAAATTACATCCAAACATCCTCGGATTCACATATACCCAGTACCATAATTATAAGCAAAAACATCATCATAAAACAACATGATGATAAGGAGCATGCTGAAATGGCAAACCATGCAACCTGACTTCAACATTGTCAAGACTAGGACAGCGCCATTTAACCCAAGCCGGAGGTGGGAAGAACAGTCGAGAATACACACCATGGTCCTGCTCAAACGCCTCTTTAAACCGCAAAACACCATTCTCCATGCTTAAAAACTGTAAGTACTTATAAGGCAGATAAGTTAGATGTTTGAGACACTGATCAGTGCCTTCTGGCATCTGGGCATTTCCACTATAAACCACTGGAGATAAGCAAAAAGTAGCAAATACGCAGCAGATTGAATTAAGTATCCTATCTGCCAGATTCACAGTCACTACATAACCGGAAAAGGCAAATGATACATAATCTCCAAAAAAAAAGATCTCATCTCCCAAGTTTTCCACACGTTCCCACTTACTCCCTAAATCTTTCATCAAGAAAACCAACATGATATCCTTACAAGCGTGAATAATCAAATACAAGCAACCATTAGATTTGGATGGTACCAAGTAAATGCCCAAATTATGAACATATATATCACATATTCTGCAATCAACATAGGAACTTGCATGTAAAATATCTGGACCACACGCAAACTGAATCGATATCGAGGAATTGCCTGGATTAATCACCCCAACCTTCCAATCAAACAAAAAGACATAAAATTTGCCATTGTGAAACGCTATATCATGTACCAAAGAATTGCAAAGAACTTTAAACCATTTTTTTTCCCCTGACCTTAATAACAGCAAATCACTCCTACCATTATCCTCTTCACCCACCTCAAGTTGCACTAACACAGTGAAAATGCGACTTGAAGTAAAGTCCCATTCACCGACAACTTTCTTGGATAAGGACTTAGCGTTGTGATCCAACTCTTCCACAAGACGCACCGGTCTAGCAAGTTCATGAACATGACAGTCTAACAAATTAATTTCTCCGGTAATATGTGGTTCTGAGTAGATATATTCTCTCCCTATCTTACCATGACGTTCATCTGAGGGGCTAAGCAGTTGTAATTTGTTTGTTCCAGTTTCACCCAATCTTGCCACCCAGCTAGAACAATTACCATCACCAGCACCAGCAGAAAGAGGAGTAAAAAGGTAAAATTTGGTTTCGAGAAGAAAGAGCGGGAGTTTGTTTTCAGGGTCAAGATTAGGGACTTGTACATAATATTTATGCACTGGAAGTTCATGCAGGGGGACAGCGGATCTCCAAGACGGACAGACCCCTCGAAGGCGGGGAACATCCATCTTCAAATCAAGGTATTGGATAATATGTAAGAGCACATCCTTTGGAAGATCAGCCCATTGCTTTGGGTTTGGAAAATTCTTGTGCTGCTCTTGGAAGGTTTTTATGGGAGTTTCCATTACACTTCAAAATGTAATGGAATGACTTTTTTTTTTTTGTTCAGAAGCAACAAGGAATGAATGAGAATTGAACTTAGCAAAAGCAAGGGATGTAATATATATATTGGTTTTGATAACTTGGTAAGAGCATGGAATAGGTAACGGTTAGGAAATAGGAAGTTAATGTATGTGATTTCCAATGTTTAAGAAAGACAAAATCTGGTGAAACGTTAACACTCTATGCTATTTTCAAGATAATGGTTGTATTTTCAATACAGAGGTGAAAAAGGAAGATGGGTGGTTTGGGTGTTGATTGCTCATCTTCCTACGACTCGGTGTTCAAGGGATTATTAGGGTTTCATAAATCCAAAGCCAACAATTAGATATTTTTATTTCTTAAGGAAATGAATAGAGTTTCTAAAAATCCTATGTAAATCGCGTAAACGAGTCGTCTCGAATTCAGGTCGGGTCCATCGGTAAACAGGTTGACCACCCTCAACTCCAACCCGACCCGTTTATTAAACAAGTCAACAACAATCAACCTTAACATGACTCGTTCAACAAACGGGTTGGATTAGGGTTGAGCGAGGGTGGTCAACCTGTTTACCGAACGAACCGACGCAAATGGTTGTTTTGGGAACCGACACAAATCAACATTTTTGTACTAGTGTTAAACGGGTTATTGACTTGTTTATCAAACGAGCATATATACATACATCAAACAAATGTATGTCATATATTTCTTAACCCACGTCTTATATACTAATATATTACGTAAATAAACCAAATTGAACAACCAAAGAATAAATCTCATATATTTATGAATAATATTCGAATTACTTCAAGCACAACTAATAATATTGATAGTAGAATAGTAGTTAAACAAATTGTCGTATAGGATTCGGATTTAAATGTTCAACCCTAACAAAAAAAGGGTTGTGTCGGGTCAACCCGCTTACTTAAACGGGTTGAAATTATAAAACCTTAACACAAACCCGTTATTTAGTGTCGGGTTAGCGGGTCGTGTCAATTTTACCACCTCTAATCCTATGATGATATTAATGGAGAATTTCGTTGCCAAAAAAAAAATAAAAATAAAGAATGGTAATGGAGCTGATCCGGCAAAAGAAACAAAGGGACTTTAATTACTTCTTGTAATTTGAATTTTTTTGTTGAACTTTGTACTGTTTCACATGTCGACTTTTTTTTTTTTTTTTTTTAATAAGGTAACGAGAAACTTTGACAAGTTGGGGGGAATAAAGGGGATCCCAACTTGACAAGGGTGAGAATCGATCCCAGGACCTCCTGGAACCGGGAGGGAAGCTCTAACCACTAGGCTATCCCTCACTCTCTCTGTTTCACATGTCGACTACGGAGAGTGATACATGCATCTATCTTTGGCTGGACTAACTACACAAAATAGACAACAAAAAGATTATTAATTTTACAGAGTTGGACTCACTAATTACTAAAGTATATCTCTAGGACTTCATTCATCATAATACACTGGGATGTACCATGTGCATGGTACATTCAAAACTAATTTTTGCTTATTTAGAACCCTTCTTTTTTTAGTACATGCATTTTGCTCATTTGGATGATTTGAAATGAGCAATCATACTCACGGTACACCCGAGTGTATGATAAAATTTTGCTATCTCCAGTGAATAAAATTTAAGAATTGTTATCCTTAAATCAAGTTTATTTCTTGCAGCAATTCACTAATTTTAATTGAATATATTTTTATTATATTCATTTAAGAATGAAATTAAGGGAAATTCTATATAGTAGCCCTCAATTTTTTAAAATTACATATGGTAGCTTCTATTTTTTTGTATTACATATGGTAATCATCCATTAATGTTATGTTAGTCAACATAACCTTAATGATTAAAAAACGTTAAATAGTTGTTAGTAAGGTTAGAGTATAGTTTTTTTTATTTAAAAAGCCCATTAATCTAACCTACCAACAATTACTAACCCTTCTTCTTGTTAGGACTCTATTTATGTTATGTATTAAGATTAGGTTTGTTATATCTAATTAGTGTGGGAGTAGGACTCTACTTAGGATGTATAAATATACTTTGATTGATGAATGAGAAGGATGACGGAAATTGAACCTAATTTAACATGGTATCAAGAGCCCAAACCTGAAAATTCTCTCTACCAAACTGTGAAAAAAACCGAAACCAAAATCTGAAAACACGAAACCAAGGCTCGATCTTTTCGAGTTTTCCTTTGAATCCACCGAACCAAAATTCTGTTCTAAGCTTCGATTTATTCGATTCTTTAAACATCAAACCTAGAATTTTTTCGACAAGGAAAAAAAAAAAAGACAAATAACAAAACAAAGCAACAGCAGAACGACGATGATGAACGCAATTGAGATTTACAACCACAAAACCAGAAAGTGCCACACCATGGTGATGACTGACAGGCACGAACCAATTACACAGGAGAATCTCCAATTTTCCCCAATTAATTGGCCATTGATTGCCAGAAAAACCCACACCATGAGGTATACACACCACATCAAATTGCCCACCACACATCAAAATATTCGCCTCAGCCGTGGAAGGGGTGGCAGCACCCAGGCTCGGACGCAGCAAAACACGACTGATAGGGGCCACGACCACCAGGGTGGCTCGGCACCAGCAGTGCCGACGCGAGATGTGGACCCAATGGCGATTAATCAAGACGAATCACCTGATGATGCATTTGAGGCAGTAGATTTGGAGCGATATAAAGCGGTGTTGCCGGAGTTGAGGACCACCGTCGTACAGATTGTTAGCATCAAGAAGGCATATGAAGCAGATAAAATGCAGCAGCTTCCAGAGGAGAGAGAAAGTAGTGAACGTTTGAACCCAAGTCACGTTACGCGAAATCGTTTTGCTTTATTGAATCTTTGTACAACTAATAAAGCAGTCAGGGGTCCATGTCCCTCCGACGGGTCGAAATCTGGCGGACAGCAACCCTAAGATCCTGATGCTATGCTGTGGGTCTTGCGGGGATTACACCAGAACAATGGCAAACTTTGTTGGATTTATTGACTTTCTCTCCACCTAACAATAGGCTCAATGGTAAATTCTTATGGATTTTGGATACAGGTGCAACTCATCATGTCACCGGCACATTTTCTCACTTGTGTGAGCCCCGAAGGATTATTGGTTGTCCCGTTGGATTGCCTGATGGTAGTAATGCAGATGCTACCCATGAGGGAGATGTGATTCTTCCGGGAAACTTGACAATTACTAATGTTCTATTTGTGCCTAATCTTGATTGTAACTTGATTTCAATTCCACAATTGTTAGATTCTGCAAATTGTATCGTCCAATTCACTAAAACATTGTGTGTCTTACAGGATCGCAGAACGAGGACGTTGATTGGAGCAGGTGAACGAAAAGATGGACTTTTCTTTTTCCAGGGTGTTCCAAAGGTAAATATAATGGTCGTTGATGGCATGGCATCGATGGATATATGGCATAAGCGTTTGGGTCATCCTTCGGAGAAAGTTCTACGACATTTACCTTGTGTGAGTCCCTCTACTATTACTAGCTGCAATAAAGATGGGTGTGATGTCTGTTTCCGTGCACATCAACCTCGAACTAGTTTTCCAAGGAGTGATAGTAGAGCTAGTCGGATTTTTGAATTAATACACTGTGATTTATGGGGGCCATAAGAACTAAGTCTGCCTGTGGTGCTTCATATTTTTTAACCATAGTTGATGATTTTTCCCGAACTGTTTGGACTTATATATAATATAATAAATTGGAGGTTGAAATTGTGTTTCTGCATTTTGTGGCCTTGGTGGAACGACAATTTAATCAGACAATTAAACGTGTTAGGAGTGATAATGGCACTGAGTTTAATTGTTTACGCCCCTATTTTGTGAAACAAGGGATAATCTTTGAAACTTCATGTGTTAAAACCCCACAACAGAACGGAAGGGTTGAACGGAAACATGGACATATCCTAAATGTCGCACGTGCATTGCGATTTCAGGCTAATCTACCTTTGAAGTTTTGGAGGGATTGTGTTCAGGCGGCCTGTCATTTAATCAATCGAACCTCCACTGTAGTGCTTGATTATAAAACCCCCTATGAATGTTTGTTTGGCAAGCCCCCTAAGATGACAGATATTCGGATTTTTGGTTGTTTGTGTTATGCCTATAATATTTATCATGGGGGCGATAAGTTTGCCAGTAGGAGTCGTCATTGTGTTTTTGTTGGTTATTCTTATACTTAGAAAGGATGGAAACTATATGACTTAGACACCAAACAATATTTTGTTTCCCGTGATGTGAAGTTTCTTGAAAATAAATTTCCTTTTGCCGTGTCTGAACCTGTGAATGAGTTGGTTGTTGAGGGACAGACAGGAGTGGATGAATTTTCTGATGAGGAGATGCATATGCCCCTTGTTGAAGTTCCCGTGATGGATGAAGGGGGGCTTGGTGCAACGGGGGGTGAGGGGCGGATGATGGCCCACGGTGTGTGGCCGAAGGGGAGGCCGAGGCAATGGTGCCTCGTGTGATGCCAGGCGTGGCCCCGGGTCATGGGGTGCCACGTGGAGAGCCGCCCAGTGGGGCGCAGATGCAGGCCGGGAGTAGAGAGGAGAATGTTGAGGTGCGTGTTGGGAAGGGGGAAACGAACCAAAATCCCCAATAAAAAGTTGCAAGATTTTGTGACTCATACTGTAGTGAAAAGAAAAGTTCATCAGCTCAGGCACCTGTTTCAACATCGTCCTCAGGTACTCCCTATCCTATTACACATTATGTTAGTTGTGAAAAGTTTTCTGATAAACATCGCAGATTTCTAGCAGCAATAACTGCAGGGCACCCTCCAAAGTCCTTTAAAGAAGCAATGAAGCATGAAGGGTGGCGTGAAGCCATGGGAGCTGAGATTAAAGCTCTGGAGGATCAAGGCACATGGGAATTGCAACCTCTTCCTCCAGGCAAGAAGGCCTTGGGGAGTAAGTGGGTGTATACAGATAAATATGATGAGCAGGGAAAACTGCAGCGGTTGAAGGCTAGATTGGTTATATTTGGTCATCATCAGGTAGAAGGAATAGACTATAATGAAACTTTTGCTCCTGTAGCAAAAATGACAACAGTTCGCACTTTCCTGGCCATTGCAGCAGTGAAGAAATGGGATATTCATCAGATGGATGTCCACAATGCATTTTTACATGGTGATTTGGAGGATGAAGTGTATATGAAAATTCCCCCTGGTTTTCAGGGAGGGAATACTAACTTAGTGTGCAGGATGAAAAAATCATTGTATGGTTTGAAGCAAGCACCTAGATGTTGGTTTGCCAAATTGGCTACTGCTTTGAAAGCCTATGGGTTTAAGCAGTCTTATTCTGACTATTCTTTGTTCACTTTGACCAGGAAAAACATTCAGTTGAACGTTCTTATTTATGTGGATGATATGATTATTGCAGGGAATGATCAGGAAGCTTTACTGAACTTCAAATCTTACCTTGGCAAATGTTTTAAAATGAAGGATTTAGGTGCTCTAAAATATTTCCTAGACCTTGAGATTGCCAGGGGGTCGCAGGGAATTTTTATCTCTATTACATAAGGGAAGGGGGGAGCTATGGTGTCCTCATTTGAAGAGACTATTTTATCCCCCTTCCCTTTCTAAATTACAAAACCAATCTCACAAACTGATACGGGGATTCAAACAAAACTTACCGAAAAGTAATTTACAACAATCACTCAAAAATCACTTAAATCAGGAAACTTTACAAATCACTCATAAAATTGAGAAAATCACGTTATACAAATCGCATAAATCACTCAAATGATCAGGAAAGTTTACAAAAACTAAAAAAATTAATTTCAAACTACAACTAATGCACTAGATTTCATACTATTACAAACTACAACTAAATTCATTTACAAATCATTGTTCTCAAGAACCATTCACAATTACAAACTCACAAAAATTACTAATACACTACAAAAATTACTCACAAAACATACTATTTCGACGGGATATCACACATTCGTCCATTGGCGATTTGCGAACTTCCAAAAAGGTACATAATTCTTTTAATCTTGCAAGTTATTTCAAATTTGTTGAAAAAAACAATAGCAACTGTTATGTTCGACTAATAGCAAAAAGGGCTTTTTATATAATTTGACTTAAATTTAATTAATTTCCATACGAAATCAGAAAACAAGTTAAAAGTAACAATTTTTTTTAAAAGAAAATTCCTATATCAAGATTTTGCCCACAACTATTGCAAAAAATCCATGTTCAGAAATAAAATTTGAAAAACAAAAACCAATATCAAATTTTGGGGAAAAATTCGAAATTTTTTGCCAACAACTTTTGCAAAAATCCATTTTCACAAATAAAATTTACATTTTGCGAAAACCATTTTCAGAAAAAAAAATACATTACTTTGCAAAAACAAATAGTTAAATTAAGCACCATAAAACTGTAAAATTTTGAAAAGGAAAAAAAAGGCTTTTATACAATTAGACTTACATTTAATTCAGCACCATAAAACTGTAAAATTAAGCACCATTTAAAAGTTGTGATTTTTGTTTGTCTAAAAAAATTACAATATCAAATTGTGTATGAAAATTTTACAATTTCATCTCAAATATAATTGAACCTCAAAGTGTTAAAATTTAGAAAAGGAGAAAATTTAAAATATCAATTTGTGAAATCAGAATTTAGAAGTTAGACAAGGGAAAGAAACTGAAATTGGTTTATACTTTCCGGTTACAATTTTGGAATCATAGAGAAATTACTGAAATCTATGATTTAACAAATTACCTTTCTTTGTTAGAAAATCGACCCAATTAGATCTACTGCTGCTTAAGACTTGAAGCGCCTGATTTTTTGATGTTGTTCTTTGATGTTAACTTGAAAATCTATTGCTGCATGTATTCCTTTGATGTTGTTCGCAAATTATACTGTTGCTGAAGATTTTTTCTTATCTCTATTACATAAGGGAAGGGGGGAGCTATGGTGTCCTCATTTGAAGAGACTATTTTACCCCCCCCTTCCCTTTCTAAATTACAAAACCAATCTCACAAACTGATACGGGGATTCAAACAAAACTTACCGAAAAGTAATTTACAACAATCACTCAAAAATCACTTAAATCGGGAAACTTTACAAATCACTCATAAAATTGAGAAAATCACGTTATACAAATCGCATGAATCACTCAAATGATCAGGAAAGTTTACAAAAACTAAAAAAAATTAATTTCAAACTACAACTAATGCACTAGAAATCATACTATTACAAACTACAACTAAATTCACTTACAAATCATTGTTCTCAAGAACCATTCACAATTACAAACTCACAAAAATTACTAATACACTACAAAAATTACTCACAAAACATACTATTTCGACCGGATATCACACATTCGTCCATTCGAGATTTGCGAACTTCCAAAAAGGTACATAATTCTTTTAACCTTGCAAGTTATTTCAAATTTGTTGAAAAAAACAATAGCAACTGTTATGTTCGACTAATAGCAAAAAGGGCTTTTTATATAATTTGACTTAAATTTAATTAATTTCCATACGAAATCAGAAAACAAGTTAAAAGTAACAATTTTTTTTAAAAAAAATTTCCAATATCAAGATTTTGCCCACAACTATTGCAAAAAATCCATGTTCAGAAATAAAATTTGAAAAACAAAAACCAATATCAAATTTTGGGGAAAAATTCGAAATTTTTCGCCAACAACTTTTGCAAAAATCCATTTTCACAAAAAAAATTTACATTTTGCGAAAACCATTTTCAGAAAAAAAAATACATTACTTTGCAAAAACAAATAGTTAAATTAAGCACCATAAAACTGTAAAATTTTGAAAAGGAAAAAAAGGGCTTTTATACAATTAGACTTACATTTAATTCACCACCATAGAACAGTAAAATTAAGCACCATTTAAAAGTTGCGATTTTTGTTTGTCTAAAAAAATTACAATATCAAATTGTGTATGAAAAATTTAAAATTTCATCTCAAATATAATTGAAACTCAAAGTGTTAAAATTTAGAAAAGGAGAAAATTTAAAATATTAATTTGTGAAATCAGAATTTAGAAGTTAGACGAGGGAAAAAAACTGAAATTGGTTTATACTTTTCGGTTACAATTTTGGAATCATAGAGAAATTACTGAAATCTATGATTTAACAAATTACCTTTCTTTGTTAGAAAATCGACCCAATTAGATCTACTGCTGCTTAAGACTTGAAACGCCTGATTTTTTGATGTTGTTCTTTGATGTTAACTTGAAAATCTACTGCTGCATGTATTCCTTTGATGTTGTTCGCAAATTATACTGTTGCTGAAGATTTTTTCTTATTGCATATATTGCATAGTTTGATGAACTATATTCCTTCAAAATATGGGTTATAGATTTGTAGTGAGAGGAGAGAGAATGAATAGTTAGAAAAAGTAGTGGAATTATAGAGTGAGAGGAGAGAGATAATGAAGAGTTAGACAAAGTAGTGGAATTATACCCACTGATGTTGATAAGTATAGTACAAATGTAGAATATGCCCAACATAGTAGTAAAGAAACATCATCTCAAATAAAAAAAATAAAAAATAGTTGTAAATCGCGTGCATATAACATCATCTCTCCAAGCAAATCCAAAAAATGTTAAGATATAATGTATTTGTCTAATATAGCTACACTGTCAAGCAAATCGCGTCCATGTAACATCATCTCAAATAAAAAAATTAAAAAAAATCAATAAAACTTCTATTTGCTACTGCTATCTGCACTATGCAGTAGTGTTATGCGACTTTCTAAACCCCGTGAAGTATTTGTCTCTTTGATATTTAACCCTCCCCCAAAAAAAACTATTAACAATTCCCATTAACAATATAAGCAAATAATCTCTTATTCTTGGAGCTTAAATCTTTGTGGAAACTGAACAATTAAAACTTTAAAGGGCCCTTCTTATAGACATGAAGGAGGCAGACGGGTGAAAGACAAGTCATATGATTCAGTCAGATTCACAGTGTTCCTCCCTGAAGTTGCATTGTAGACTAATCCTCTACTTTGTATAAATGTATTAGTATGACAGTTGAGTAGAGCATTACTTTCCTTTTTTATAGTGTTTCCTATATAAGCAAATAATCCCTTATTCTTGGAGCTTAAATCTTTGTGGAAACTGAACAATTAAAACTTTAAAGGGCCCTTCTTATAGACATGAAGGAGGCAGACGGGTGAAAGACAAGTCATATGATTCAGTCAGATTCACAGTGTTCCTCCCTGAAGTTTCATTGTAGACTAATCCTCTACTTTGTATAAATGTATTAGTATGACAGTTGAGTAGAGCATTACTTTCCTTTTTTATAGTGTTTCCTATATATAATGAAACTTTTACATATATTTGGACCTATCTCTTTCTATTATATAATAGCGATTAATTATCAAGGTCAAAAGGTTTATGTAAAATATCATTTAAGACTTAAAGTACAACATATTTAAACTATAACCTATTTAAATTATACAGACTAAACTAAGAATATTACATCTGATACGATATAGATTTTAGAATGGACGACTTCGAATTGCAAATTACTCAAGAATGAGGACTAGATGGATGGAAAATAAAAGGCAACGAAGAAATTCAATGACCCCTGAACAAAGAGATTCTGAAAATGCAAGAAGACGAGCTAGACGAGAAGATGATAGTGTAACACCTCTCGCATATTCAATTTGACTCGCCCACCACCGAAAGACAACGTCGCCCGTGAATCAACGTGATGTGCCTACCTCTTCAAATATAAGGATGCCTATGGTAGACATCACTAATCACCAAAGTCATGTCACACATGATCATGGAAGACATAACCGTATGTATCCAAACTAAACATAAACATTTGCCTAAAATTTCATTACTCAATTAATTTATACGAGCTCTTATGCAGTGCAACTATTGTTTGATATTAATGCCAACAATTATTCTGGGATTGTAACTGAAAGTAACAAGCCGACTCGACACTTCTGTGTTGGTGAAAGTAGCACTTCCAATGTCAATAATACGCCAGGAGCTGCAACTTCTGGAATAAGGATTTGGAAGGTTGGGCGATGTGGATATCACAATTGTGCAAGGGATTACCAAGAATGTAAGGGGGTTCCCATATTCACTTTACCTCCAATGACAACATGTCCACACTGTTAAGCACGACTTTTCAGTTGTGAATCATCAGAATTATGTTGTTTGAGCGGGAAGATCAGATTACCTGAATTCCCTTTGTCATCTGCTCTACTAGGCCTATATTTCGATCAAGGAGAGGATGGGGAACATTTCGATCGAACATTCGGAAGTATAATCATGTTTTTGCATTCACTTCAATGGGAGTCGTTATAGATGACGAATTAGCCGATGCACGTCAAGGTGTGTACACATATCGTGCTTACGGTTCAATTTATCATCGTATTGGTGGTTTATTACCTTTGAACTCAAATGATCGTCCTCGATTCCTTCAAATGTACATATATGATACTGAGCATGAAAATGAGCATCGAATGGCAGAAAATGCAACGTTAAGAGTGGATATCATTGATAGAATAAAAAATATTTTGAAACAGCACAATCCTTTTGTTCGTACTCTCCGACATCTTGCTCAACGAGATGACATACAAGAATGCAAACTTGTCATAAAAGAGCAACCTCCTAACCAACATAATTATTCAATGCCTTCAGCCTCTCAAGTTGCAGTAGTTGTTGTCGGGGGTGATGATATTGCCAACCTGAAAGAAAGGGATGTCATGGTAGAGTCGGTCACTGGACGACTCATGTCTATTAAAGAGACTACAGGCTATTATGATCCACTACAATATCCTCTATTATTTCCTTACGGCTCTTACAGTTGGGATTTAAACACCAGTTCTATGACTGGCAAGAAGATAACATGTCGAGAATTCTATTTGTATATGTTTCAGGTACATACAACATCACAACCATTCTCCATCCTCCATGTTAATCATTATGATTACTCTAACTTCTTCACCAACTTATACTTGAAATAGATGAGAGAATGTTATGATTTTATTATCTTAAGAGCTGACCGCTTAACTCAACAATTTGCTGTGGACAACTGCGTAAAGTTGCAAGCATCCAATTTGAGATGGATTGCACTCAACCAAGACACAATTCATGCAGATTTGTACAAGGGACTAGAGGATTCATACAATGCTGGAGAACATAATACATGTATGATAGATTTCACATAATACCAGTAATGGTCTACTTCGATATACACATCTATATTATTTAAAGCTTATTTTGTGCACTTTATTACCTACATGTAGAAAATGTTGGACGAAGAACTATACTTCCATCGTCATTTGTTGGAAGTCCGCGAGATATGCATCAGCGATACCAAGATGCAATGGCCTTGGTGCAAAAATTTGGCAAGCCAGACATATTCCTTACTATGACGTGCAATCCATCGTGGCCAGAAATAGTAGCAGAATTACTACCCGGCCAACAACCTCATGATCGTCCAGACTTGCTAACAAGGGTATTTCATGCCAGACTTGAGGAGTTAAAAAAAGATGTGTTGGAAAGGAACGTTCTCGGGAAGGTAATTGCTTATGTATATGTGATTGAATTCCAAAAAAGAGGTCTTCCACATGTTCATATGTTACTAATTCTTGATCAAAGTGACAAGTTTACCACTCCTGATGATTACGATAAAATAGTGAGAGCATAAATTCCTGACCAACAACAAGAGCCAGAGCTCCGCAAAAGGATTCTTAAACACATGATTCACAACCCATGTGGTGTCCAGAATTCACGTTCACCTTGCATGAAACAAGAGAGTTATAAGAAGGGGTTTCCTAAGTCATTCTCTAATTGTACAAAGCAAGGAAATGACTCATATCCCATCTACCGCCGGCGTCAAGATGCTCCACTTGTACCATTACGTGAGAATTCGCGAGTAACTGTAGATAATCGGTGGGTAGTTCCATATAACCCATGGTTGTCGAATAAGTATGATTGTCACATTAATGTAGAGATATGCAGCAGCATTAAGTGTGTCAAATATTTATACAAATACATCCATAAGGGTTCAGATAGAGTTTCCATGGAAGTTCATAAAGGGGATGAGATTGCACAGTTCATTGATGCAAAATGGATTTGTGCACCTGAAGCTTTGTGGAAATTTTACAAATTTCCAATGACTCGGATGAACCCGTCTGTAGACCGCCTGCAAGTTCATTTGCCGAACATGCACCAAGTTAGATTCGAAGGAAACCAGCCTATCGAAAGTGTTTTGGTTGACCCAAGGAGCTCCAAAATAATGTTGACTGAGGTTTTCAAGATGAATTCAGTAGATCCTGAAGCTAGAGGTTACCTATATCGAGAATTCCCAGAAAAATATAGATGGATTAATTCCACACGTGAGTGGCGCCGAAGGAAAACCATGCAGAGAGTAATTGGTCGATTGTATGTAGCTTCGCCTCTGGATGCGGAAAGGTTTTACCTAAGAATGTTACTAAACCATGTCAAAGGGCCACAATCATATGAGCATTTAAGGACTGTCAATGGGATGCCCCACCCTACGTTTAGAGCTGCAGCTGAGTCCTTAGGTCTTATTGAGAATGATGAAAGCATACGCCAATGTCTTACAGAAGCATGTCAGGTAAGAATGCCATAGGCACTGAGACGATTGTTTGCAACTATCTTAATATAATGTCAACCATCTGGGTTACGTGCATTGTGGGATGAGTTCTTCCCACACTTGGTTGAGGATTACCCGTCTTCAAGCACGACAAACAACAATGAAATTCTAACTTACAAGCTTCTTAAGGACTTGGATCGCTTATTACGACCGCTAAGGAAATCAATTTCAGACTACAATGAATTGCCAAATTTACCAGAATCCGTTGAAAACATTAATGAGCTATCTGAAATAATGGAGGAGTATTTCTCAGTGCCAGTTCCTACTGAGGATACCGAGTGCATAGGCAAGTTAAATGCCGATCAACGACGTGCATATGACACGGTGATGAATGCTATCACTTTGAAAAATGGTGGTGCTTTCTTCGTTGATGGTCCTGGTGGTACCGGAAAAACATATCTCGTATCGAGCTATATTAGCTCTTCGTAAAAGGTTGAGGTGAGATAGTTATCCCAACAAGTAACTCTCGGAATTGCTTTGCCACATTGTTGCACCAAGGGAGAACTTCACACTCAACTTTTCAGCTACCATTAAAACCATATAGCTTATCGTCATGCACCTTTACAAAAGGGTTCAAAAACCGGCATTCTTCTAAAACATTCTTCAGTTATTATATGGGATGAGGCACCAATGACACATAGGTATCAGTTTGAAGCAGTTGATCGTTCACTTAAGGATTTAATGGGAAATGACTTGCCATTTGGGGGGAAAATAATTGTGTTTGGTGGGGATTTCAGGCAAGTTCTACTTGTTGTGAGAAATGGAACAAGAGCTCAAATGATTGACGCATCCTTAATAAGGTCTCCACTATGGAATCATATTTCCGTTCTGCAATTGAGAGAAAACATGAGATCTAGACATGACAATGGATTCTCTAATTTCTTACTCTCTATTGGAAATGGTGATGAACCTACCATCTTAGATGATATGATCAAATTGCCGAGTCAAATGGTCATACCTACTGTTGCTGATACCTCTATTGATGGGTTGATTGATCAAATTTTCCCCAATCTAAATGAACACATCGGTGACGGAAATTTTATGGTAGAAAGGGCAATCATCACTCCATTAAACGAAGATGCTGATAGAATCAATGACAAGGTTATCGAACGATTTCTCGGAGAAGGACGAACATACTACTCATTTGATTCAGTGCCTGATGATACAAGAAACATGTATCAGCAAGAGTTCCTAAATTCAATTGTCGCGTCAGGATTGCCTCCACATGTGCTCAAACTGAAACCTGGTGTTCCCCTAATGCTACTCAGGAATATCGATCCTAAAAATGGTCTTTGTAATGGAACACGACTACTTTGTCATTCACTAAAGGATCATTTCATCGATGCTGAGATTTTAACTGGACATGCAAGGGGAAACAGGGTCTTTTTGCCAAGAATTCCGTTGAAAACTGCTGAAGATATTAGGTTACCTTTTGAGATGGTCAGAAAGCAATTCCCTTTAAAGTTGAGTTTTGGTTTAACTATAAACAAGTCTCAAGGTCAAACCGTCCCACATGTTGGGATATATCTTCCTGATCATGTATTTAGCCACGGGCAGTAGTATGTTGCACTTTCGCGTGGAATCTCTGAGAACACGACAAAGATTGCAGTCGACAATGGAAAGATTAGAGGAAAGGAAGGAGTGTTCACAAAAAATATTGTCTATAAGGAAGTTTTGTTACTTTCTACATAGTGTATCTTATTTAAATATTTCTTAGTACCATATTTTCATGAAATTTAATAAATGTTATGAATTATACTTTGTGATAGTATGTAGTTTATACATGGTTATAAAGTATGCAAATTTTTAGATTTTATACTATCAATTGACAGTGATGTTTTGTATATATTTGCATGTAATTGTTATAATTGTTAGGATGGAATATCAATGTACACCTTTTGCCCATCTGTTTCCTTGCGGAGTACGAAAATATGATGTGCGGGCACGATTGGTTCATAATTTCGACATTTTCACCTTCACACATCGTGGATCTTGCAAACAAATTTGGAAAATGCTTTTTGTGGATAGTGAGGTAAATCTTTTAAATTACTCTTATTATAATGTCAAATTGCTTCTCATTATTACACCCATAATATTTTATTATCTTTATTGCCTTTATAGGGTGATGGCATACAATGCACTGTATTCTCCCCTCATATTGAGAGATTTCTTGGGAGATTTCAAGCAGGCTACATCTATGTGCTCCAATCTGTACAGATAGTGCATGCTGATTACACAAATGACATTGTTCACGATTACAAACAGATGTTGTTGACGGATGCATCATATGTCATTCTTGAAGATCAAGATGACCTTGGAATGCTCGTTTTTTTTTACAAGAGAGTGCCCTTATCTCATGTATGGTGTCATGTCGATAGCAGTGACATATTATTCGGTAAAGTCTACTTATTTCCAACCATATACATGTTGTCACTACAAAAACACATATTTAATGTATGGTGAACGTTTCTCAGATGTCATTGGAATACTCCTTGATGGATACCGATTCAGCCGGTTGGAAACAACTCTTTTAAAAGAGATGTTGCAATAATGGATAACACGTATGTGCATATTCTTTATTTAATATCACAATTGAATATTATGGTGCATTGTTTTTTTTAACCATTACATAACTTTATTCTTTCCAGGTGGATCATTATCAAATTAACAGTTTGGAATGATTATGTTCATGTCTTCGGAGATGGACCATTTGATTATGGTAAACAACATTCAATTGTTGTCGCATGTGGGCTTCATGTGAAAAATTACCACAGTACGAATAACATCCCCTTTCATACAACAAAGATATTGCTTTTAAATTTTGTGTACGTATATGGCTGAACAAGATTAATTTTTGGAATCATTTATGTGAACAGGGGTATATCTTACAACAGGCTATTACAGCAGAATATACTTAAATACAGAGAACAAAAGTACCACTTTATTATCTGCATGGTATGCAACATTCAATTTCACACCAATTAGCTAAACAAAAAAAAAATTCTACGCACCATTAATATGTATAGCAAACTGATTCTCACATATTGCTGATTTAGGTATGACACGGAGAAACTGGCACAAAAACGGGTTGCGGCTTTCCGCTCATGTCCATTTGCAATGCATTCATCAATTGCAGTTTATAATGCCATTCGTACTCGGATATCTAAATTACCTACTATAAAGAGTGTAAATAACTACAAACCTTTTCAATTTGTTTATTAGCGGACTTATAAAAAAAATAACGTAAATTTGTTGTTTTCTATGATAGGTTCATTATTGTCGATTAGTCGCTCATGTGAGGCGTATTGAGTCACAACCTCATGACATTATTTACGAAGCATGTAACTGATGAGAGACATTTATGTCACTCATAGGGTAATAATTCGTGCTTAATTAGAGTCGTTTTAGTTTAATTTTCGTAATTATTCTTCTAATTTTATTTCCTTTTTAGTTATTATTGTTTTCATTATTTATTTTCATTTTATTTTATATGTATAGTTTTTCCCCTTGTGTTTGGTTTTCTATGTAGGTAAGCTTTTTGGAGCTACGCGTTCGAGTTTTAAAGTTAGAGGGGTGGCTTGATTTAGTGCTATAATATAGAGCTTACCCTACACCACACTTCCCACCTATCCATACCACAGACCAAGCATAGAGTGGAGCAATTTTGCCAAAATAAGAGCTTTTGGAAGGATTTGTGCACAAGGGTCATATTAAAACGGTCATAACTTTCACTAGAAATAATATTTTTCAGTGATTCAAGTTGGAGATGAAAGTTTAGCTCGATAGATTTCCAACGAGTGGTCACAATCCTGATTCCGATGAAAAATGAAAGAGGTATGGCTCTTTGAAATCAGGCGCGTCTGCGGGCCCGCCCGAGCTATTCCCAGCCCGCCCGGGCTCCTCAGCCCGCCCGAGCAAGTGTCCTGCCCGCCCGGGCTGCTGAAGAGTGGAGCTTCTGCCTCGACGAAGAAGGATAGCATGCCCCGCCCGGTGGATCAGCATGGGCCCGACCACCCTGCACCGCCCGGGCCTTGACCCAGCCCGCCCGGGGTGCCTTGGTCAGCCCGCCCGGTCCATGTGGAGCCCGCCCGGGCTGCTGTTATTCGCACGTTTTTATTCGGCCCAATTTGTTTACGACGATGTAATTGAGGGGGAGTATAAATACCCCCTTAGCCCATTTTGAGGAGCCAAGTTTTATTTTATTCCCTACTTTTAGTTTTAGAATATTTTTAGGGTTTTAGGGAGGATTAGCCTCCATAACTTAGTTTAGGGGAAAAGTGAGAAAACTCAAAGAAAGATTAAAGATTTGGAGATTCAAGGGTGACAACTTGTATTTGAAGATTCAACAATTTATCAATGAGCATTTCTTACTCTCTCTCTCCTCTTTTATTTACTTTATTTTAATTGTTTTCATTGTTTAATCTTCATGTTTAATAGTTAATCTAGATCAAAGTTTTCATCTTTTCCTAGTTTCTTCTTGTTTATCCACTAGATTTTGTTTTGTTTTTGCTTTAAAGTCTTGATTGTTGGTTTTTGCTATTTTTAGATTGGTGATTTATTGCTAGTTTTTCCATGTTCAGGATGTTTGGTAGTATAATGGGTAGTGAGTAGTTCATTAACAAGGATTCAGAGTAGCCCAATCATTGTTTGCATCCTATTTTCATGAGTAGAGTGTATTGGGTTGATTATGCTTGGGATTTGTGCAATTTCAATCTTTAATGTTGATTGGTGACTTAGTTGATGTGAGCTCCATCACCTTTTGATCCTTTTGTTGCCCATTTAATGGTTTACTTTTATGTGGTTGACCTTCATGATCGATTGATTAGTTGCTACACATCACTTGTTGATTGGTATTAACTTGTGTTTGATTTCAATTCCTAACTTGGCCTAGTTAGGTGATAACACCTCGAAATATAGGTTTTGTTGCCATAATTAGGACTCTAAACTCCCTAACAACGATTTTAGAGGTGTTTAGGTTTGTATTTCCCTTTGCATATCCCCAATACATGTCAACCCCCTTACCTCTACTTGGTTGTTGGATGTGAACTACGATTGTGGTGTTTTCCCATTCCTAGTGCCTTTCCTAATTTGATTTCAATAGTTTATACCCTTAGTTTAACCAAAACTTGAAGATTTCTTCGGCCTAGCTTATTGTTAAATTAACATATTTCGATGTTCCTTAGTTCTTGTGGAAGAATGACCCTTGCTTACCACTATACTTAGTTTAGTGGTCTAGTTAGGTTTTGTTTGACTTTAGGAGACTAGTAACGACCTAGTTTCTCCCTCTGTTCAAAAACCGTTGTCTAAGAAAAATCATCATCACTCAAACGGTCCATAGATGTGTATGGTGCAATCTAACAAATGCTGCAACTATTCCAAGGTATAAACTTTACAAGATTATCTAAATATATTACAAATATTCACAAATGTTATTGATTGTGTTTTCCCATTTCCAAATTAATGCTTCGACTCATTATTTCGGACAAGAGTGGTGGAATGGGTGTAACATTGATGAATGACCTAACTCAACACATGTTGCGGTGTACTCCGACTGAAATCAAATCACTACTTCAACGGGTTTGTCAAGTGTTCCAAACATTTTTTAATTTCATATCGTTTTGCAACTAAAAACTAATATCTCTATCAATTGCAGCCTAATGGAAGAGCAACAGTTTTCAACAAAGTTATGAAAGTTTTCGGTTTCAAAGAATACTCATGGTTTTTACGTCCACCAAGTAAGACCATGGATATTAATCAGTACCACACTGTTGATTACATATTTGAAGTTGACTGGGCTGATGAGTGTGCGTGGATTTTCAAGAAGATTAGTTAAAGTCAGCAAAAAAGTAGTTAGAAATGCAATTTCATTACTTATACTTATTTATTAAAGTGTTTTTAAATACTATTTGTAAGTATTTCAAAGAATCTTAATCACAAAATGGAGGTGAACTTAGATACTAACTCTCATTTTTTGTTTCTTTACTACTTAGTAATAGTTATGCCTAAAAATGTCATCGCACGCATCGCGTGCATAAAAAGCTAGCGAGTCAACGGAAGTATGCCTTGGATATCATTTCTGAGGTCGGTTTGCTTGGAGCCAAGCCAGCCGAGTTTCCGATGGAGCAGCACCGTCAACTTGCTGTGGCGGATGGCCATTTGTTTGATGATCCAGAGAAGTATCGCAGATTGATGGGCAGGTTGATTTATCTTGCCGTAACTAGACCTGATTTAGCATATTCTGTTCATATTCTGTCACAGTTTATGCAGGCACCAAAAGTAGTCCATTGGGAGGCAGCTCTGAGAGTTGTCAGATATTTGAAGAAAAATCCAGGCCAGGTATTTTATTTCGTTCAGATAGTGATCTCCACCTTGAAGGGTGGTGTGATTCTGATTGGGCTAGTTGTCCTATTACTTGGCGATCCCTGAGTGGGTGGTTTGTGTTGTTGGGATATTCTCCTGTTTCGTGGAAGACTAAGAAGCAGCCTACAGTGTCTCGGTCGTCTGCAGAGGCAGAATATCGTTCTATGGCTGCTATAGTATGTGAATTAAAGTGGCGTAAGCAGCTACTAGGTGATCTTGGAGTTCAGCATCCCGCAGGGATGAGATTATGCTGTGATAGTCAATCTGCGTTATATATTGCCAAGAATCCTGTGTTTCACGAACGTACTAAACATATTGAGGCTGATTGCCATTTTGTTCGGGATGCAGTGTCGGGAGGTCTTGTGAGTCCATCATATGTTCCTACTAAGTTTCAGTTGGCAGATATTTTTACAAAAGCACTTGGTAGGACTCAATTTGAATTTTTGTTGTCCAAGTTGGGCGTTCGCAATTTGCACGCTCCAACTTGAGGGAGGGTGTTAGGAATCTATTTATGTTATGTATTAAGATTAGGTTTGTTATACCTAATTAGTGTGGGAGTAGGACTCTACTTATGATGTATAAATATACTTTGATTGATGAATGAGAAGGATGACGGAAATTGAACCTAATTTAACACTTCTCCATCTCTTTCTTCTTCTTCTCCATGTACTCCCCATGATCAACTGTTGTTCGACATTGTCTAACTTCATCTCTTCAAAATCAAAACTTATCTTTCATTGATTTCTTTACTGAGACAACAATTAGATTCTAAAGATTAATCTGTTATCGAATTTCAACTTAGGGATTATAAAGCTTCAATCTTTCACTTCATTGAGGGAAGGAGAAGACTCGTTGCAAATTTGTTAATTATGTGGAATTTAAAGTTTTTTGAGATTTATTCAGCCACATGCATGCTACAAAAATTAACCTATTATGGCCTATAAATTAATAACACCACATTCTTATATAGCCTAGTAGAATTGGACAATCATATGGGAATTGCACCTGCCAAATTCTTACTAATGAGCAGATTATTAATTAAGTAGGGAAAATAATAAACTTTATTAATTAATTAAATAGGGAAAAGCTAGTACAAAATAAGCATGAGGAAGTTAGAGGGGTTCAAGATTGTTTGGTCAACATATAGATTGTCAATTTGCATTTGCATGGTTTGCATTAGAGTGTACTAGTGTAGCTAATCTATCATTCTATCACATGATTCTTTCTTGCATGCGATTATGAGAATTATGCATGTTCATATATATATCTCTATTAGTGTATTATATTTGTTTAAATATGGCCCTGATTGTGAGTCATTGATTGATTTAATTTTTTTTTTGTCATTATTAGCTTGTTGGCTTTGTGTTGCACAAGAAGAATGGGTGAAGTTGTGATGTTGAGATTTCAATATATATAGGGGTTTAGATGTAGATGTAATTGTGGGTGATATTGATAAAGTGAACCTGATTGATCTTGTGATTGATTATAAAGATGAAGCCCAAAAAAAATTCCTAGTAATTCATCTAGCTTTTTATTTCACGTTGTCCAAGTTGATAAAACAAGCAGGGCCGGGGCTATGATTTTAGAGGCCCTGTGCACATTCTTGAGGAGGGGTCCTTAAATCTCAACCTTTGTATATATATAAAAAAACCTTACTAAATTATAAATAGAACATCAAACTACATGGTATCTAGACTAGTATTTTTGAACCATATTCAACACAAAGCAAACTCATAAACTAGACATATGATGAAATTGAAAAATACTATAACTAAATAAAAAGAGAGTGATGAGAGTCAAGAGATAACACCAGTGTTCAATATTTTTGCAAAAGAAACTAAACCAACTCTCCTCAAATGATACTATGGAGGTATCATCAAATTAATTAATAATTCTGCAATCTATAAAAATAATAGTTAATTAGTTATATTTACAAGTACAACTACAAAAGTAATTTCCAAAAGTAATGGTTTTGCCAAAAACAAGTAATAACCAAAGGTATAAAATTGAAAACTAAACAGTAAATAAGAAAGGTACTCCTACCTTGCAATGATCTATTTGGTGCTGCACTACTGGTGTATATAATACAAATTGCCGTTAATGGTGTATTTGCTGAATGTTGTAGTCATCGGCAATTTCAAAGAACTTATCAGTAGAGTAATTGCGACTACGGTTGCTTTGCTTGGCAATATATCTCTTCAACTTCTCTTCATCTCTTGGTTGGATGTTAGTCAATTTCAAAGAATTTATTTTTTGTAAAAAAGAAAAGAGTGTAGTTGATTGGAAATTTGAATGGATTTTGCAAGATCGAGACTGGAGTATTAATGGCTATTGTTGTGGGAATTTAGAAGATGAAAAGATGAGGGTGAGAGAAACATAGCAGTAAATCTCGAAAGTTGTGATTTGTAGTGAGACAGACTTAACTCTTCCCCAAAAAAGTGAGACTTAACTCTCCCCAAAAAAGTGTTACCAGATTCGAACACTTGAACTCATATATCTTGAGACCATTCACTTACCACTGACCCAAAGCAATATTTCTGCTTTTATTTTACAGGAATAGGAATATATTCAATCTTTTTGGGGCCCTTATTTTTCGGGGGCCCTGCGCGGTCGCTCATGCCGCTCCGGCTGAGCCCCGCCCCTGAAAACAAGAGAAGTTAGTGCTTTGAACTGCACAGTACACCCACCCCCAAATAAGAATCTATGAATAAAGTTGAAGGAGGGTGGTAGATTTTGGAGGGAAAAAAATAAAGGGACTGAACAACCTAACTTAGAGTGCGTTCTCTTCAACTTATTGGACCTGAACTGAACTGAACTGAACTTATCTGAACTGAACTTATTGGACCTGAACTGAACTGATTGGAACTTATTAAACCTGATTGGACCTGATTCAACTTATTGGACCTGATTGAACCTGATTGGAACTTATTGGACCTGATTGAAACTTATTGACCTGATTGGAACTTATTAGACTTTATTGGCCCTGATTGAAACTTATTAGACCTTATTAGACCTGATTGAAACTCATTAGACCTTATTGGACCTAATTGGAACTTATTTGACCTTATTAGAAAAAAAAATTAATGAGTAATAACATAAATATTACCCCTAACGTAAATACTACCCCTCAAAATTTATTATGAAGTAATAATTATTAAAATTCGCCCTTTAAAAAAATATTAATTATTAATTATCTCTTATGATAAACAATTTAACAAAAAAAATATACTATTTATATACTTGCCTATACATAACTTTCACCACTAATATATCTAATAGTCTTGTTTTGATTTCATAAAGCACTAGTAGAAAACCAAAAGTTGATTAACATTTATTGCTAACAAGTGAGAAATTGCCACATATGGAAAAATTTATCTCTCACTCCACTTAGTTTTATGACTAAAGTAGTAGAACTCATTGTTATTAGTAACGAAAACATGTTATCTCTAGTTATTTAAAAACGAATTGCAAAATATTGTAATTATGATATTATTATTGTTAACCTTATTTAACCATGATTATAATATTTTTTAATAATAATATAATCAGCTAATAGTAATATGAATAATAAAATAATAGACAATAATACAAGTATAATACGATATAATCATTGTGGCACTTTAATTAAAATTCTAATAATAACATAATCAGCTAATAGTGATATGAATAATAAAATAATGGACAATAATACAAACATTTATTGATCATTGACTATTTGGACCTTATTTTAACTTATTGGACCTGATTAGACCTGATTGAAATTTATTGCACCTGATTAGAACTTATTGGACCTTATTAGACCTGATTGGAACTTATTGCACCTGATTGGAACTTATTGGACCTTATTAGACCTGATTGGAACTTATTGCCCTGATTGGACCTGATTGAAACTTATCTGAACTGAACTGAACTTATCTGAACTGAACTGAACTTATTGGACCTGGAACTTAATTTTTTAAGGTGGAGAGAACGCACCCTTAATCTAACCTACTCTAACCTTACTAACAGATATTTAACGTTTTTTAATCATTAAGGTCATGTTGACTAACATAACAATAATTGATGATTACCCTATGTAATACAAAAAAAAAAAAAGCTACCATATGTAATTTTAAAAAATTGAGGACTACCATATAGAATTTCCCTGAAATTAATTAAGTTCCAATCAAAACAACATGAATATCACTAAATACTAAATTTATCTATTTTCGTAAGTAAACCTTCATTTTTGAATTTAGTAAACAAATGTGGAAGAGCGGAAGTCAAGAATAAAAACTTTTTGAAATGGACTTATTTATCTTCTAGAAAGGGCTTCGCAAAACTCGAATGGGGTGCTTGTTTAGAAGTAATCGAAGCTTCGGGTTGGGAATAAAAAGAGAGGAGTTCCAACTATATTTCATTTGTCGGAGGGGGAAATTAAGGGATGGGAATTGGGAATGAGAATATAAGCCTTGTCTTCCCATCAATATAAGACACTGGAATGTCTTACGAGCAGGAAATGAAAAGGGAGGTTTTTTTTTTTTTTTTTTTGTTCAGGAAAGATAATTGGTTCAGAAAAGGGAGGTTAAATGACTCATTTGTCATTTCCATTAAAAAAAAGGAAGTAAAATTAGAGCTGGGTCGACTTGCGTTGCATTTGGGTTGACATATTAAGATAAATGGGTTGCCTCTCCACTTGTACCCAACCTGCTTGGTAAGGTACATTACATCACAATTTCTCCATCATAGACATATATAGCCCAAAAGCCCAAAGTCTAACTGAAAATTCATACAATTGAATATTAAAATTTCAAGTCATGCGGCTCAAGCTAACTCGTTTAATAAACGGGTTATGAGGGTTGAAATCAGTTCGAGAATACCCGCTATTATTATTGGGCCGGGATTGGGTTGTATAGGGTTTTGTTAGCTCTAAGTAAAGTGGAAAGGGAAGAGGATTAATAAGGGCTTCACTAGTAGAATATCATTTTATTATTGCTATTAAGTTGTTGCGGTTTTAGTTATACGCAGTAATAGACTGTGTGAGAGAGGAAAAAAAAGGTGCAGTCAAAACAACCTATTCATGCAGTTCTTAGAGAAACTGCAACAATAGATTAATATATCTTTATTAATTATTTGCTAGTTGTAAATATGCATCTTCATTTAATTTATTTTCTTTTGTTGGCTTAAAGGATGTATCCAATATCTTCAGATTCCCCATCTATAGAAAAAAGCTCAAGAGATATGAGTCAATTTCACTAGCTATTCACCTTCTTCGTTTCTCCCAAATCTATCTGAAAAAAGCTGAAGAGATATGAGTCTAATATTACTCTTATATTTGAATGAAACAATCTTTTCAGGAGAAGTTGAAGAGATGGGTCAATTTCACTTCCATTACAATAGTTTAATCTTCACTTATTTAATAAAATTAAAAGATTAAACTGTTAGTAATTTATCTGAGATATCATTCACCTCCCTAATTTTCCTATATAAGATACAGAAATATTTGCAATATGTACCAAGCAAAATCAAAGTAATTATCTTTGGGTTAAAAACCTTCCAATTCGAAACACTAGCTAATCTTGGAGGTCGGGGTGTTTGGCAATTAGAGTACTTTTGGGGCAAAAAGAGAGTTTTGGACCACTTTTAGAGTTTTTGACAAATACTCTATTGGGGTGTTTCGTAAAGTGAGTTTCAAGAGACAGTTTTAGGTTGAAAACTCTCAAAATGAAAAAAACTCCTCTTTGGAGCTTTTTCTTTAGAGGATTAGGTGAGAGAATGTGTGAATGACTTTTTACCCATAATTATAATACTATATCCCTCTGTCTTTTTTTGTTGCTACATTTGCTTTATCACAAAGACCAAGGAAACTGTGGGGACCCACTATGCAGAGGGTAAATTAAAGGAGAGAGAAAGTTTGATTAAGGGAGTAATTTTGGTAGGAAAAGGAGACTTGGCCCACTTGTTTAAAAAACTGGCGTTTTTTTGTGGGAAAAAAAGAGGACCACTTTTAAACTTTTGCTCCAAACAAGAATTTAGTTGCATTTATTTCAACAGGGATTTTGGGTTTCCCTCCAAAAAATTCATAGAACCAATTTACATCATTTTTCACTAAGGAATATAAATTTCCCTCCAAAAAAATTCAGGAATAGGAAAACTCAAATATTACAGCACGGGTTGAAATTTTCCCCCGAAAAATCGAAGTACACTAAAATTCACTTTTAAACAGGGGATTTCAACTTTTCCCCCCAAAATTTACAACACCCAAAATTATAGTGGGTATATAAGCACAACATCAACCATTTCAGATGCCTCATTTCACCTTTCTTCCATATTTCACCACCCAACTTCATCAAATAGAGAAACAATAGAATCAGCTATTGCAAGGAGGGGGGTTCGGGGTAGTATCACTCTCAGCTCAACATCATTGAGTGATTTAAGTTTACCTTTTATTTCCTTAAGTTTTCATTGAAGAAGTAGGCCCTGTTCTTTTGGACTTATTTTCAGCAAAAATAAGTAAAAATAAGTTCAGTTCAGCAAAAATAAGTTCAGTTCAGCAAAAATAAGTTCAGTCTTATCTAATGTTGTAATTATTATTTTTGTTTTCAATATTACTATTAATATTGTTATTATTATTATTAATATTATAATTATAATAACGATGAATTTGTAATTTTTTTATTTTTTTATTTTATTTTATTTTATTTTTTACTCCCTCCGTTCCAGAAAGATCTGAACACTTGTTGGGACACGTAGTTTAAGGTGATAAGTTGTGGTGTGGTTATCAAATGTTATTTTATTTAAAAAGTAGATGTGATAAGAGTTGGTGGGTATTTTTTATTAGAGGAGAGAGAAAGTTGGGTAACTTTTTATTGATAAAAGGTAGAGTGTGGGCCAAACATGCGTAAAAGAAATAATCACTAGTAGAAAAATGATAATTTGTGTCACCCTATTTGCGTCGCACAAAAGAAAGACTGACGCAAATGTGCGGGAACAGATGATTTGCGTCGGACGGTCTAGAGCACGCGACGCAAATAACCATAAAAAGAAGATTTGCGTCGGACGATATAGAGCACGCGACGCAGATGATCCAACAAAGTGCGTCGCACGTGCCCATGTGTGCGATGCAAATACTATTTGCGTCGGACGTTGACAAATGTTCGACGCAGATGATAAAAAACCTAAGATTTTTGGATCCTACAATGTGCGTCGGATTGTCTCGAGTGTGCGACGCAGATAGCACTAAATAAGTTTTGGGCCATGATTTGCGTCGGATGGGCCACTAGACACGACGCAAATCATGGGCTTCCCATATGTAATATGCGAGTTTAGGGTTTCATCTCTCAAACCTCTCATCCAGCCGTTTTCTCTCTCTCTCTCTCCTCAAACACTTCATTTCTCTCACTCACTCAAACGATTCATCTCTCTCGCATCTCATCTCTCTCTCACCTACCTTCATCTCTCGCATCTCATCTCTCTCTCACCTACCTTCATCTCTCTTTCGAATCTTAAACAACGAAACGATCTACCAATTTCGGTGTTCGCGGGGATATCCGGTATATAGATCTCACCGTCGAGTGCTTCGATCTACAATTCCGACGAGAATTAATAGTCAACACCCAACGAGTGCCGCCAATCTCCCTCTCTTTTCCTTCCGCCGGAGTTTCGCCTCCCCCACGATGCTCAAAGCCTTTGCTTTGGCCGCTCGTCGCTGCTCTGCTTCTCCCTTTCTCTTCGTTCGTTGTCCTTCATCGCTGCTTCGCCGCCAACCGCCGTTGGTGCTGGTTGTTGCCGTTGTTGTGCTCGTCCCTGCTGCCAAATTTATTTCATATGATTTGGAGTTCGAAAAGTTCTTCAGTTTTCCAGAAGTTTTTCGATTTTCAGGTATTTTATTCTGAATTTCTTTGTTTTGCCATATTTATGTTTATTTTTGAAATAAAAAAAATTGAACCTATCAAAAATGAAATTTCTTGTATTTTTTCAGTTTTTTAACGCTGGTGAAGATTGAAGAACACATCGTCGGTGAAGATTGAAGGAGTTGACGGTGTGGACATGAATTTTTAGGGTTCTTTTTGTGTTAGATCTGATTTTTTTTTGGGTTCAATTTTTTCATTTCGTTTTATTGTATTTCGTTCTTAATATTCATAGTTTCTGTAATTAGTGCTTTTATTTCAAATATTATTTGTTCTTTTGTATTTCGTTCTTTTGCAGTTCGTTCATTTGAATGCCATATTTGCAAACTATGTGGTGTAAACTGATGAATTGTTGGGAATTGGGATGAGGGTAATTTTTTTTTTAATGAAAAATCGCAGCATTTGCGTCGCATGTAATGCCGGATCCGACGCAGAAGACTTCATTTGCGTCGCATGTGGCTCCATGTGCGACGCAAATGAGTCTTGCCTGGTCTTGCTAGGCTACTGCTGGGGCATTGGCATGTCTCCCATCTGCGTCGCATGTTGAGCTATGTGCGACGCAGATGATTAGATGGGAGACACAAATGGCTATGGTATGCATGGGCGATGCGTTATGTGCGTCGTACGTTGAGCAAAGTCCGACGCAAATAGCCAACCATCTGCGTCGTGTCTTTATCCGACGTAGATCTAGTATCCTTATCTGCGACGAGACCTGCGCCGTCGGACCAATGTCCGACGCAAATGGTGGTCTCAGGTCCGACGCAAATCGTTAATTTTGTACCAGTGAATATATTAATGGTGGGACCATGCTAAAAATGGAAGTGTTCAAACTAATTTGGGACAAACATAAAAGGAAACTGTTCAGACTATTCTGGGACGGAGGTAGTATTTTATTATTTATTTTATTTATTATTATTATTTATTATTATTAATTTATTATTTATTATTTATTATTTATTATTTATTATTATTATTTATTATTATTATTATTATTCATTATTTATTATTTAATATTTATTATTTATTATTTATTATCATTATTTATTATTATTATTTATTATTATTATTTATTAATATTTATTTTCTATTATTTATTATTTATTATTATTATAATTTATTATTATTATTATCATTATTATTTATTTATTATTTATTCTTATTTATTATTTATTATTATTATTATCATTATAATTTATTATTATTAATTATTATTATTATTATTATTTATTATTTGTTATTATTTATTAATATTTATTATTATTATTTATTATTATTTCTTATTATTATTTATTATTTATTATTTATTATTTACTATTATTATTATTAATATTTTATTTATTATTATTATTATTTATTACTATTTATTTTTATTATTATTTATTTTTATTATTATTATTATCATTATTATTATTTATTATTATTATTATTATTATTATTATTATTTATTATTTATTATTATCTTCATTATTATTATTATTATTATTATTATCATTATTATTTATTATTATTTATCATTATTATTTATTATTATTATTATTATTATTATTTATTATTTATATTTATTATTTATTAATATTTATTAATATTTATTATTTATTATTTATTATTATTATTTATTAATATTTATTATTATTTATTATTTAGTATTTATTATTATTATTTATTATTTATTATTTATTATTATTATTATTTATTATTTATTATTTATTATTATTATTTACCAAAAATAAGTTCAGTTTAGCAAAAATAAGTAAAAATAAGTTCAGTTCAGCAAAAATAAGTAAAAATAAGTTCAGTTAAGCAAAAATAAGTAAAAATAATTTCAGTTCAGCAAAAATAAGTTCAGTTCAGCAAAAATAAAATAAGTTCAGTTCAGTTCAGCCAAAATAAGTTCAAAAGAACAGGGTCGTAGTGGAAAATTTCTCAACCTGAACATGTCTGGCATCCATAGCAATGCTATGCCCCCTAGACAGTTCTACTGATAAATCACCACCAACCACCGACGTCATCGCTCTTCATCAACCACCATCAACCACCGGCCTCATCCTTCGTCATCAACCACCGGCCTCCGTTAACATCCTCGTTTTCTTTCTTTCCAGATATGGGGTTGATTTTTTTAGTCTGTAATTTTCATTTTCGTTTGTAATTTTATTGCCTCTATAACTTTTTCTAGTTTTCTAGTTTTATATTTTTCGTTTTTGTTTTCATTTCCTGTAATTTTATTTCGTATCTAACTTTTTCTAGTTTTATAGTTTTATGATTTTCGTTTCTGTTTTATAATCTTCAGTTTGGTGGAACATATTTTAGTGTTCGATTTTCTACTTTTCTATATTCTAGGGGTTTAATTTTTCTGTTCAGTGTTGTTCGATTTTGTGTTATATTTTGCTGTTTCATTACTACTTTTTTAGGGTTTGTAATTCGATTCGGACTATAAGTTCATTGCTTTATTTTGGATGAATAAATCTGAATTTCTTCCTCTCTCCTTTCATGGTTGTGGATGTTTGGCTGTTGTTTTGTCTGACTTCAAATGGTGGTGCTTTTTATTTTTTACAATGACCCCAAACTGATGTGATTTTCATTGCAAACCGGATAAGTTATTTAGTTAACTGATCCGGTGTTTATGAAAAACGGATCAGTTAACTAAATAACTGGTCCGGTTTTTGTGACAACCGGATCAGTTAATGCGTAGCTGATCCGGTTTTCAACCGGAGCGGTTAACAAACATCAACCGCTGCTACCCCATCCATTCCGGTCCAAAAACGGATCAGTAGACCCATTTTAACCGGATCGGATGAGGTATTTTCCACTAGTGAAGAGAACAAGCAGAGTTGGAAGAAAGAGGATTCAATTGGATCTAGCACACTTAATGGCAATTCCATTAAGGAAGAGAACAAGTGTAAGAGCAACTGCAGCAGCCCTAGGGATGCACAAATCAACCTTGCATAGGTTGGTTAAAAGGGTTTTAGTAAGGAAACACACAAATGCCATAAAACCCCACCTTACCCCAGCTCACAAGGTTGCTAGGGTCTTTTGGTGCTTGAATTCAATCATACCAAGCACAATTCATAAAATACCAAGATTCAACAATATGTACAATGTAGTGCATGTTGATGAGAAATGGTTTTGTATGAGCAAAATCAGTCAAAGATACTACCTTGCCCCAGGTGAAATAGAGCCACACAGAAGGTGCAAATCTAAGAGGTTCATAGTGAAAATCATGTTCATTGGTGCACTAGCAAGACCCATAATTTCAATGCAATGGGGAGGTCATTTGGGGAGGTCTACAAATATGGAGCCATAGAAGAGGTGGCAGCAAAGAGTGGAGTGTAAACAGAGATGCAGGGGTGGTGGAAACCAAACCTTTACTTAGCATCACAAAAGAGGTCATAAGGGAAAAATTAATCAAACACATACTGCCAGCAATTAGAGAGAAATGACCAGAATCAGGATTGCAAGTAGATTTGGATAGTCCAAGATAATGCAAGACCACACATAGCAGGGGATGACCTTGAATTCATGCTAGAGGCAACAAAGAGGGGATTTGATATCAGATTGATTAATCAACTATCACTTTCTCTTGATATGAATGTGCTTGATCTAGGTTTTTTTTAATGCAATTCAAACACTCAAAGACAAAATTGCACCAAGGAGTGTTAAACACTTAGTCAAGGCAGTCAAGAAGGCATATGACAAGTATGACCCAAAGCTATGCAATCATATTTGGTTGACTCTACAACAATGCATGAAGGAGACTCTCATTGTGAAAGGGAACAATAACTATCACATTCCTCATATAGGCAAGCAGTCATTAGAAAGAAGAGGAGCATTACCAACATCAATTACACTCGGTCCTCAATGGGTGCAAGAAAGCAAATAGTGGGCAGAGGAAGGTCATGTACAAGAACCAGAGGAGGAAGCAAACCAAGAAACAAGTGGGGAATCAGATTCCGATGCTGGCATAGGCATGATGTGAAGCACAACAAATCAGCAAGGTTTTTTTGAGATTTAAAGTGAAGAATCAAACTTTTTTGTAAGTAACAACCAACCACATATAGGTTAAAGTTTTTGAAAGTTTACATGAACACATTTTATACGGTTTTTTTCACCAAATGCCCCCGAGTTTTCGGTTTATTCACGAGGTACCCTCGCACTTTTGAAAATACACGGGGTACCCCTCAGTTTCAACATAATACACCCAAATGCCCCTAATGACTAACGGTGTTAACCGCCGTTAGTCATTAACCTTAATTTTCTGTTTTAAACCCTAATTAACCCTAACCCTAACCCTAAACACTAACCCTAACCCCTAAACCTAAACCCCAACCCTAACCCTAACCCCTAAACCTAAACCCCAACCCTAACCCTCCCCCACCCTCCCACCACCCCCTCCCCCACCCTCCTACCACCCCCACCCCCAGCCAGCCTCCTCCCCTCACCCTCCCGCAGCCCCCCCACCCCCGTCGACCCCCCCCCCCCAACACCCCCTCCCCCATCGTCCCGACGCCCCCACCCACCACCGCCCAAGGCCCCCCTTCCCCAAACCCCGCGCATCCCCGCCCTCCCCCCCCCGGTACCCTCCTCATCGCCCTTCCCCACCCCCACGCGCGCCCCCAACTCGATTTCCCCCCACCCCCGTCGAATTTTCGCAGCCAAACCCCTCCACCCCCGCCAATTTTTGCGGCCCACGGTGTGAGTAGAGGAGGGAGAGAAGAAAGCAACGCCGGGGGTGGCCGAACCGATTTCCGCAGCGTGAGTAGAGGAGGGAGAGAAGAAAGCAATGCCGGGGGTGGGGAGCGAAAATCGATGAGGGTCTGGGGGAGAAAATTCGACGGGGGTGGGGAAATCGAGTTGGGGCTGCGGGGGGGTGGGGGAAGGGCAAATGGGGGGGGCTGGGGTGGGGAGGAGCAGGGATGCGCGGGGTTTGGGAAGGGGGGGTTCTTGGCGGTGGTGGGTGGGGCTTTGGGACAGTGGAGGAAGGGGTGGTGGGAGGGGCGGGGGAGTGGTCGACGGGGTGGGGGGTGCGGGAGGGTGGGGGAGGGGGGCTGGCTGGGGTGGGGGTGGTAGGAGGGTGGGGGGAGGGGGTGGTGGGAGGGTGGGGAGGGTTAGGGTTTAGGTTTAGGGGTTAGGATTAGTGTTTAGGGTTAGGGTTAGGGTTAGGGTTAGGGTTAGGGTTAATTAGGGTTTAAAACAGAAAATTAAGGTTAATGACTAACGGCGGTTAACACCGTTAGTCACTAGGGGCATTTGGGTGTATTATGTTGAAACTGAGGGGTACCCCGTGTATTTTCAAAAGTGCGAGGGTACCCGGTGAATTTCGTGAAAACTCGGGGGCATTTGGTGAAAAAACCGCATTTTATATGTTACCTAGTCCATTTATATAAACAAATCCATTTCAGATTTCTTAGTTATTAATTGCACCTATTAGAACCAAACATATGAGTGACAAAAAAAGGAAATCAGATTAGAAATGCAACAACATTTGCTGCATATTGAATCAGATTTCCTAGAGGTGATCATGGGCCAGGCCGGGCCGGGCCAAAAAAAATTTGCCCATTGACTGGGACGGGCCCAAATCCGGGCCAAAAAATTGTGCCCAAAGCCCGTTATTTCGGGCCAAAACGGGCCGGGCCAAAAAAATAGACTAAAATGTCTTTTTTGGCTTGTCCAAAGCCCGTCCAAAAAAAAAAAAAACCGGGCCGGGCGGCCCGCGGGCCAAAATAAACTGCCCAAGCCCGCCCAAAAATCGGGCCGGGCTGAAGTTGATCAGCTCCAAGATTTCCTAATCTTGTCACTCATATCTATGAACAAATTACCACAAGTCATCAACAACAACTAACAGTGGCATAAATCAACATAAGTCAAGTGAAATCAACAAATAACATCAACTAATAACAGCAAGGGCAACAACAAATAATAGTAGCATAAATCAACATAAATGAACCTAAATCAAGTGATTAATTACAACAACTAATAACATGAACATGATTATAGGAACAAATAACAGTAGCATAAATCAACATAAATGAACCTAAATCAAGTTATTACAACAACTAATAATAGCAAGGACAACAACACACAGAGGTCACAAGCATTAAAACAACTTACAACACAAAAATATGAGTGACAAAAAGAGAAAATCACATTGAATGGGCAACAACCAATGTTACAATAAAACAAGATTTCTAATTTTTGTCACTCATACTTAAGCATTATGACAAGTTCAATCATACTTATCAATCATACTAAATCAGAGGTCACAAGCATTAAAACAAGGTCAATCCTCTCAGGGAGTCCCCACTCATCCATCATACTTATCACATGCATTCAAACAAGTTCAAACAAAGACAAGGAGAGCACAAATAACTGGTGGCAATAAGAGGTCAAAGGGTCAAGTTACATCTGTCCAATATAAGAATCAAAAGACCTCATTCATCATTGAGGATTAGATTAACCCTCTCATATACAAATTATTCACTTCATAAACTTTGGACAGGCGAAACTCAACAACAAATGACACTCACATGCCTCATCAGTTTATCATAATCTATCCTAGTCTATGAGAATTGAATATGTGCATAATGAAGTGTAGTTATTGGATGTAAAATCCCTTATCATCATTGAGGTCTACACCAACACACACACAACAAACAACAACAAAATATAGAAAACAGAGGCATGAATCAACATAACAGGCTCAATTATATCTCCCTCCAAAACCCTAATGACCTATCCCCTCAACCAAGAAAAAGCAGACAAACAAAGGAATCAAGTGAAAGCATACAAACAAAAAGATACAAAACATAGGCAGAACATAATGAACTAAAATCATGTGAAATCAAACAAAGTCAACTAAAATCAAGCAAACAATAGCAGAAATCAACATAAGTCAGGTGAAATTAGTTACTAAATGAGGCAAACTAAAAGGAATTCAACTATAATCAACATAAGTCAACTAAAATCATGTGAAATCAAACAAAGTAAACTAAAATCAGTCTAACTGAAGAGAAACGTATATAATCAAACATAGTGAACTAAAATCAAAACAAACTCAACTGAAATCAAGCAAACAATAACATAAATCAACACAAGTCAAGTGAAATCAACAAAAATCATGCGAAATAAAACAAAGTCAAATAAAATCATGTGAAATAAACAAAGTGAACTAAAATAAGTCAAAATCAAGTGAAATCCTTTGTAATCAAACAAAGTCAGCTAAAATCATGTGAAATCAGTTACTGAATGGGCCAAACATGAAGAAATTCAACTAAAATCAACTAAAGACAAGTGAAATCCTCTATAATCAACTGAAATCAACTAAAATAAAATAAAATCATATGAACAATAGCATAATTCAACTTACAACACAACTTAAATCAGTTACTGAATGAGGCAAACATGAATAAAAGCAACTGAAATCAACCTAAAACAACTAAAATGAAGTGAAAACATGTAAAATCAGCAAGGTAATCCACTAAAATCAACCTAAAACAACTAAAATCAAGTGAACACAAGTAAAATCAGCAAGGTAACCCATTCAAATCAACTTAAATCAACCTAAAACAACTAAAATCAAGTGAAAACAAGTAAAATTAGCAAGGTAATCCATTCAAATCAACTCAAATCAACCAAAATAAACTCAAAGCAACCAAAATCAACTAAAATCAAGTGAAATCAACCAAAAGCAACTCAAATCAACTGTACAGTACAATAAATCAACCTAAATCAACTAAAATCAACATAAATCAACATAAATCACATCAAATTGTGATCTGAGCAGAGAATCCATATCAGATTCACACAACTAAAATCAAGTGAAATCAACCAATAGCAACTCAAATAAAGTATATAGTACCATAAATCAATCTAAATCAAATAAAATCAACATAAATCAACGCAAATCAACCAAAATCAACTAAAATCAACATAAATCAACATAAATCAAGTGAAATCCACTAATATCAACTCAAAACAACCAAAATCAACTAAAACCAAGTGAAATCAACATAAATCCACTAAAATCAACATAAATCAAGTGAAATCCACTGAAATCGACTAAAATCAATCGAAATCAACTAATTTCAGTGAAATCAACATAAATCAAGTGTTATCCACTAAAATCAACATAAATCAAGCAAAATCAACTTAAATCAACTTAAATCATAATCGTAAACATGAATAAAATGAACTTAAATCATAACCCTAGACATGCAACCTAAAACGCAAACAAAATCATGCTTCCAAACGCAAACCCACGGGTAGTTCATTCAAAAAAATAAAAAAAAATTATAACAGAGGATTAACTTAAGGAGTGGAGTGATCTTCCGCAACAAAATTTAGGGGACGTTGAAAAACCATTTCTTGATGGCTTTTAAACCAGAAGAGGTAAGATGGCCAGGAATCGAAGCCTTCAAGGGGGGATCTAGTGGATTTTTTGTTGAAAATTTTTTTGTTGCGTTTTTGGACCAAAAAACACCAGATCTAGTGGATTTTTTGAAGGAGCACCGCAAGACCAACATAAATTCCCAAAGTCCAGCTCCTTTTTTGCAACCTTCGCCTTTTTTGCTTCATAATCAAACTCGTCAAGCAACTCAAAGAGACGTTTCTTTGAGTTTGGGCTTAATTCATCCATGGAAAAACAAGAAGAACAGGGCACTCAAATTTTAAACAAAAACTCAAAAAACCAAAAAATTGGTTTCAAAATAATCGCAAGAACACAAGGATTATTAATGTCAAGTTTTTTGAGAGAGATTTGAAGTAAGAAACCCTAGATCTGAAGATTTGAGGAAGAATAGGAGAGAGAGAAAAGTGCAAGTCAGAGAGAATGAGTGGTGTCGGAGGGGAGAGAGAAAAGTGAGGGGAGGGGTCATTAGGGTTTTGGAGGGAGATATAATACGGGTTAGGTGGGAGGGGGTTGGGGGAGTTAAGGGGGGTTGGGAGAGTTAATAGGGTTAGGTGGGGGTTGGGTTTATTAGTTGGGCCTAATTATGGGAGTGGGGCGGTGGGTCTTTTTTACCATTTGTAGTATTCTTGGCAAATAGCAACTAAAACGAGACATGTCTAAATGGTAAAAGGTAGCAACTAAAAAAGACGGAGGGAATATCAGTTAATATGTCCATAAACGTCATTCTATACAAACAAAGGGTAATAAGCTTTTAGCAATCAGCTAAGTTTTACCAAACACATTTATGTGAAAGTTAGTCAAATATGCAGTCAAATCTGCAAAACAAAAAGGTAAAAATCGAAACTCTAACTCTAAACTCTAATAGCTAAATTCTAAACTCTATTTGCCAAACAGGTCCCTAATCTAAGCCATTGAAGCAAAGCAACGGCTTCAACACAATAGTTTTTGGGTACTCTTTTCCATTTATTCTACTTTCGTTTTTAATCTTATCTCTTGTTTGAACTATAATTGAAGGGGCCAATTTTAGGAAAGTTAATAGGACTCTGTTATGTTTTTCCAACCCTTACTTCTCTACAGGGTGGTGCACTAAAGAAGTACTAGCCTTTTGTGCACGCGATGCGTGCGATGATATTTTTAGGCCTAATACTAAGTAGTAAACAAACTGAAAATGCAAGTTAGTATTTAAGTTCACCTCCATTTTGTGAATAAGATTCTTCCATGTTCTTTTTATGTTGTTATTCATTTTTGTGATTTTGAATAGTTTTTTGTTTCTCAAGTCTTATATGCGCATGTTCTTTTATAATCAGTATGATGTTCTTTACTAAATATCGTCATGTTCTTTTTTTTTGGTTTTATTCATTTTTGTAATTTATAATAGTTTTTGATTTCTCGCAGAAAAATACAAAATGTTGTAAAGTTTTAAGTTGTGAGAAAAATTATAAAAGATTGTTTCCCACAAAAAAAATAGTACATAATTTTTTTTTTTCACATATTATCCTTTTTCTTAATGGAGTAATATGTTCCTTTACTAATTAATTATGTAGTGTTCTTTTCATATAAATATTATATTATAATTTAACTTGCAATATACTTTTTTTACATAATTGGTGAAAAGTGGTTTGTTAGTGGAAAATTGTGATAGTAATTCTTTGATTTAGATAAGAGTAGTTTCGTTTTTTATCCACATGATGCGTTAGTAGTTAAGGTGAGAGATTGAAATTCCATCCAAATGAATCATGATGGGTTGGTTTGGGTTATTTTTATTTTGAGCAATAAAACTTGTGCACTGCCTGTCTGATTTAATTTAGGAGGATTTTTTTTTAAAAAAATCTTGCTTGTTAACCGGGAATAGTTGGTCCATATACTTATTTGCCACTTAAATCGGTGAAGAGTGAAGACCCATCAGACCAACAAAAAAAAATTTCTCCAAATATTCATTCTCTCTCTCCTCTCAGTGTATAATTTCAGCAGTTTTCTAACTATTCATTCTCTCTCTCCTCTCAGTGTATAATTTCAGTACTTTTCTAACTATTCATTCTCTATCTCCTCTCACTACAAATCTACAACCTATATTTTGAAGGAACCTAATTCATATTTGAAGGAACCCAGTTCATCCAAGTATGCAATATACAATAACAAAATCAGACGTTTCAAGTCTTAAGCAGTAAATCTAATTTGCGAACAACATCAAAGAAATACATGCAACAGTAGATTTTCAAGTCAACGTCAAAGAACAACATCAAAAAATCAAGCATTTCAATTCAAGTCTTAAGCAGCAGTAGATTTAATTGGGTCGATTTTGTAACAAAGAAAGGTAATTTCTTAAAGGAAAAATTGATTCTAATAATCCAACCTTTTAGCCATTCGCTCAAAATAATCCAACCTTTGGATTATTATTTAATAATCCAACCTTTGACCTCATTTAATTTTTAATGCACCTAACAGGTAATTTACCTAGAGAAGCGGTAAGCGTCCTACGTGGCATATTACCGTTGCTTTTAGGTTCCACCCTTATTTAACTCTCTCTCTCCCTGAATCTTCTTCTTCCTCCAATTTCTCTATTTTTCCACCATTGTAAAATCTTCTCCCCTGATTTTTGTTTTTTTTTTTTGCATCTTCATCCACCATTCTGCGAAATTGAAGGAAGGTGGAATATGCGGAGGCCAACATCTGGTTCTGGGTGTTCCTCACATACAAGGGGCGCAAGAGTGAAGTGTAGATGTGGAAGAGATGCTGTAGTGCGTACTGTGAAGAATGGAATTAACATTGGAATGAAGTTTTATGGTTGCCCTTTATGGCCTGTAAGTTAATTTTCCTTCCCTGAAATTTCAAAATTTTCCCCCTATTTGAAATTATCCCCAAAATTTTACCATATGTGATTGTGATGGCAGGACACAAAGTGCGATTTTATGAAGTGGATAATTGACAACAATGAAGATGATGACTTGCGTTATCAATTACTTCAGAAGGAGAACACCATAAGTGAACTTGAGCATGAGAAAAAGTTGTTGGAACAGAAAATCAAGAAACTGAAGTTGCAAAGGGAGATGAAAAGTGATCTTTGTGAAATATGTATGGAGTTGATGAAGAGTTCAAGGAAGGAGAAAAATCTGACATTTATGTTGGTTTTATCTTGGCTTATATTTGCAATTGTTGTAGTCTATAATAAGTAGACAATGAAAGAACTTGAAATTACCATGTAAGCAATGTACTCTAGTTTGATTATGAAAGCAATGAAAGAAGTTAGCTTATTTCAATTAGGGTCTGATTATGGAATTGAAATAGATATGATAATGAAACCTTTATTTAGCATGAAAGCAAAGTATATTACAACTGATATGATTTATTGAGTACTGTGTAGTACTAAGCAACAAGAAAACCAGTTCATCATCCAAAAACTAGCAGCAAAGTACATTACAACGCATAGTTCTTCCTAAGATCTAGAATTTGAGTAAGACTATCCACTATGCATCAGACTTGGCTTGATTGTGTGGCAGGAGGCCCATCACATGGAATGTAATTCCCTACCCCAACTGGCACCTGAAAATAGGGAAAAAAAACAACAAAATAAAGTTATTATGTGAGCAAGACCATACACACAATTTGAGGAAATACTAGTAAAAAATGAAGGCCAAACCTGATTTCTACCCCTTCCTCTTCGACCCTTGTTTGTTCCCCCACCCCTAGAACCTCTGCCACCCCTTATCATCCTACCCCCTCTACCAAGTTGAGTTGGTTGGGCTGTAGCATGATGATGTTGATTGTGAGTAGCTTGAGTGTTTTGTTGAGAGTGAGAGGGTGCTCTTGTCACTGTTTGAGTGGTTTGTTGACTTTCAGAGGGTCTTTGCGATCTTTGGACTTAGAGTGAGGGGGTTGTCCATCAGTCCTTGGTCTACCCCTTGGTCTCTTAGGAGGTGGCTCACTAACAACAATAGCAGCTCTGTCCCTGTTGGGACACCTTCTTTTGTTGTGCCCTTTTACTTTACACAGTGAGCATGTCATCTCCATTCCAGTCCTGGACAAAGTTCCAGCCTTTTTAGGCAGCTCAAAGGGGTCCTTTATCCTGTTCTTCCTTAGCCTTCCAGGACCAATTTTGATGGGAGGAGGGTCCAAGTGAAATTCAGGTCTAGGCCAATGCCTTTCCCCTTCACGTGGTGGAATTGATCCTGTCAAGTACAATTAAGTACAATTAGAAAGTGTATAAGTACATTTAGTAAATATACAAATAAGGAAAAAAAATTGAAGATTCACAAATAAGAAAGTAATGGCACCTGCATAAGCCTGAAGGTATACATCTCTTGTATACCACTGATCCACATAATCCTCAGCTTCTCTATGAAGGAAATAGATACAGGAAATAGCATGGCAGCATGGAATTCCTAGCATTTCCCACTTTCTACAGGTACAAGTCCTTGCCTCTAAATCAACTACCAACTGGTCTAGGTAATAATTGACATCAAATAGTGTGTCAGTTGAGGGAATGACATCACAGTTGGCAGTCTTGGCCTTTTCTCCTTCCAGTTTCAATTGTATCTTAGGGCAAAGTTTTGATGTAGATTTTTGCATTTCCTGCCTCTTTAAAACTAATCTCTGCATAAGAGCAGCCCTTATATCTTCCAACATGTAAATAAGATGCTTAGTTCTAGCATTTATTATATAGCCATTGAATGTTTCAGCCATATTGCTAGTTATTGCATCAGTTCTAATGGAAGGATCTAAGTATGCTCTACAAAAGACCTTAGGATTATACCCTTTAAAGGTCGTGGCGGCGGCGAGGATTGAGCTTCTCTAATTCAGCAAAGGCATCAGTGAAATCAGCCATGTTATAGGCTTTTGCAATCTTCCAAAAAAGCAGCTTAAGCTCATCTCCTTTGTACACCTTATGCCACAAAGCAAATATATGCCTTGCACAGTGTCTGTGCTCAGCCTTAGGTAGAACCAATGCAACAGCAGCCAATATAGCCTAGGACAGTTATAATATTGTAGTTAGTGTAGTATAAAATTAGAGCAGTTAGTGTAGTATAAAATAAGAGAAGTTAGTGTAGTTATTAAGATAGTGAGAGTGAAGAATGATACCTGATGCTCATCACTTATAATAGCAACACCACTGCCATCCCCAAGCTCCAAGCACCTCTATATGTGCACCATAAACCATTCCCGGGGACAGTGATTATTCTCACTCTCAACTATTGCCCATGCAATAGGATACATTTGATCATTCCCGTCCCTGCCAACTGCACATAGCAACTGCCCCCCTAAGAAGGTCTTCAAAAAACATCCATCCACACAGATTACCCTCCTACACCCTACTCTCCAACCCTTATGCAACCCTTCAAAGCAAGTAAACAGCCTCTGAAATATAGGAGGGAACTGTTTATGGTTTGGGTCTGTGACTAAGTTGAGTGTAGTACCAGGACTACCAGCCTTCAAAGCCTCCAAATAACCACCAACTTTCTGGTAATGTTCATGCATTGAACCATGGAGAAGCTTATGAGCTGCATACTTAGTTTTGTAGGCAAAGTCTTTTTTCACAACCACCTTGAATGCCCTTCTAACAGTTTCTATGATTTCTTTGGCAGGCCAGTGAGGTCTAGCTTTGAACACCTCAAGAAATTGCCTTGCCACCCAAGTTGACTTAAGTTGCCTATTTTTCTTCATATTTCTATGACAACTATGTTCGGTGTCGCCTCTTTTCACAACTAGGGTAGCTCTCCTAGAGTCCCATGAAGCATACAGATAAAAGGAACACCCTTCAGTACACTTAATACCTAATCTCTGTTGTCTACACTTGTCACTGATTACAATGCTCACATTTCTCCCCTGTAAAATCCCATATTTAGCAACAGCTTGTTTAAATGAGTCCCTGTTGGCAAATCTTTGTCCAACTTTCCATTTGAATACACTAAAGTCAGTGTTCTCACTCACTAGTATACCTGACCTTCTTTTTCTCCCATCTAACTCTTCATCTCCACTCTCAGGTGGGGTGTGAATGTCTTCATCACTGTCCTCATAAATGCTATTATATCCATCAATATTTTCTTCCCTAGCAGGTTCCCTAGCAGTCCCACTACCAACAAGCTTTCCTTCAGCTGCCTCTCTTTGCAACTGTTGAGCTAATTCAACAAATTTCAGATTTGCAGCCTTCACTCTATCCCTAGCTGTCCAATATTCATCATCACTATTATCTGATTCAAAGTTTACAGACTCAAGCTCAAAATTTTCACCCTCTACCTCAAAATCATCCTCCAAATGTACATCCTCCTCTTCTAAATTATCATCATCTTCATCAAAATCAGTCAACTCATCATCATCATCATTACTACTTTTCTCCCCCACAACTGATCTACATTTGTGCTTCCCTAGATTCTCTAGTTCAAAATTTGGATCATCGAATCACTTCCATCACTCGAAATCACTTAGCGGCTCATCCCGGGTTAGTGGATTTTCGGGCCTAGGATCTTCCCATTCATATGCATCTAGGAAAGAAGGGTCTGTGGTGTGAGATTGGTTTTTTTGTGAATCGGATGTACTTTTAGATTTGTCTATCCGTGGACCCGGATTAGATTTAGAGGGGTTTGTCTCGTGAAAGAGTTTTAGAAACAAACAGGAGTTTTGGCTTTAGGAGGATTTATTGCTTTAGGAGGGCTTGTATGTGAAAGAGTTTTTGCAACAAGCAAGAATTTTTGCTTTAGGAGGATGTTTAGTGTGGGAGGCACTGCTTTTGTTTTGCTTGGTGTGGTTTTAAGAGGGGAGTTATTGAGGTGTTGTGAGGTACCGCTATCCAACAAAGGATTGGATTTGCTTTTATTGATCGAACTAGGGTTTGAGTGTGTGGATGATGTAGCAAAGATCTTTTTTGTGGGACCAGTTTTTGTGGGCCCCTCCTTGGTTTCAGCTTTTCCCTATACCCTAAACCAAGTACAGTTCTCGTTGGATTCTCCCGTAAATTAGGAAACTTATCTCCATGTAAAACATATATTTGTACACACCTATTGTTCATTGCCACTTTAGCCAACTCCACAACATCTTTATCTTCCACAATCCTCACAAGACCATTGACCAACCTTCTACCTGGGACCAAATAGTACAGTGCTCCCACTTTCTCATAATCCCCACACTTCTTAGCTAGCTCAACTAAGTCCCACCAACAAACTAAATCAGGGTCTGTATTAAAAGTCCTACCTTTCCCTCCCTCATACACTAAGTCTCCATTAGCTTCATTCTTAAAAACTCCACCATGCCAGAACATCAAGGTAATACCAGCATCCATTCTAACTAGAGATGGCCACTGGTGCGGGCTGGGTGGACTGGTCCGTGGGCCCTAGTGGACCGGGCTGAGATTTCACGGCCCAGGACCGGACCGTGAAATTCACGGTTTGGGCGGGGCCGGTCCACGGGCCGAGAAATCTTGGCCCACACCGGCCCGGTCACACGGTTTTCACGGTTCGAACGACGGTTTTGGCGGTTTGTGGGCCTACTGGGCTGGCGGTCCGGCATGAGAATTTTTTTTTCAGAATTATTTAATCATTAGAATAATTTATTATTGTTACATAAAACCTTCAAAATTAATTAAAATATATACCGAATTCGTGGACCGGGTTGGGCGGTTTTAGTAGCGGGCTTTCGTGGGTTGGGCTCAAAAAATCTAGCCCACGGTCCACCCACCAATTTCACGGTTCGAGCTGGGCTGGACCGGGCTTTTCGTGGGCTCAGCCCACACGGCCCAAGAGGCGGGCTGGGCTGGATGGGCTGGATTGGCTCGCACTATTGGCCATCTCTAATTCTAACCTACCAAAGTAAGGACAAAATAAAGAAGCAAAAAAATAAAGAACACAAATAAGATCACAAAAAAAAACCAACAATTTCAAAACAAGAAAGGGAAATAACAGCAACTTTAACTGGGTATTAGCCCTAAAATTGAAAACCCACAAATTGACCACCAACATTATCATTATACGCAATTTCAGTCATCAACACAGTAATTAACATCAATACAATAATCCACCACAATTCGCATCTTCAGAAATCTAGGGTTTAGCCTTAAATTTCAGATTTTTCACAAAATTGAAGAACATTATAAATGGGGTTACAAGAATTACCGAAAAATGTGATTGTCGGGTTCGAAATTGAACTTCCTTTCTTCTGTTGCTCCAGATTCCACTTCACCAATGTCGCTGTATAATTTGCTTCAGTTGAAGGTGCAAAAATGGAAGAAATCCCACCCTAAATCCGGACAGAGATGGAAGACACACAGAGAGAGAGAGAGAGAGAGAGAGAGAGAGAGAGAGAGAGAGAGAGAGAGATAGGAGTTAGAGAGTCCCGACTATGGTGGTTGAGCATTTTGGGAGGGAAATTAAAACCCATGGGTCAACATTACAAACGTTGACATTTCTTAGGTTTCCAAATACTTAGGTGCATTAAAAATTAAATGAGGTCAAAGGTTGGATTATTAAATAATAATCCAAAGGTTGGATTATTTTGAGCGAATGGCCAAAAGGTTGGATTATTAGAATCAATTTTTCCTAAATTAAATCATGGATTTCAGTAATTTCTCTATGATCCCAAAATTGTAACCGAAAAGTATAATACAATTTCAGTTTTTTTTCCTTGTCTAACTTCTAAATTCTGATTTCACAAATTGATATTTAAAAATTTTCATCATTTTAATTTTTCTCCTTTTCTAAATGTTCACACTTTGAGTTTCAATTATATTTGAAATGAAATTTTAAATTTTCATACACAATCTGATTTTGCATGAAATGGTCATTTTAATTTTTCTCCTTTTCTAAATTTTAACACTTTGAGTTTCAATTATATTTGAAATGAAATTTTAAGTTTTTCATACACAATCTGATTTCGCATGAAATGATCATTTTTAATTTTTCTCCTTTTCTAAATTTTTACACTTTGAGTTTCAATTATATTTGAAATGAAATTTTAAAATTTTCATACACAATCTGATTTCACATTAATTGGTTTTCGCAAATTAATGTAATTTTTTTTTTATGAAAATGGATTTTTCAAAAGTTTTTCGCAAAAAGGTTTGATATTGTTTTGTTTTTCAAAATTTATTTCTGAAACATGGATATTTTGCAAAAGTTTTGGGCAAAAATTTTATATTGGATTTTTTTTTTAAAAAGAACTAAATTTGCAAATTTTTCATCAGTGTCATGAATGAATCAAATTTCATACACATCTTGTTTTCTGATTTTATATGAAAATGAATCAAATTTAAGTCTAATTATATAAAAGCCCTTTTCAACTAATTGATATTATCTCCATTTTTTCAACTACATAACAGTCGACTAATGTGAAATAACTTTAAAGATTAAAAGAATTATGTACCGGTTTGAAAGTTTGCAAATCCCCGATCGACGATTGTGTGATATCACTGTCAAAATCTTATGTTTTTCTCAGATTTGTGTTTATAGGTAATTTTTGTGAGTATGTAATTGTGAATGGTTATTGAGAACAATGATTTATAAGTGAATTTTGTGAATGTTTTTGTTTGTATTGACGTCATAGTATATTAGTTTTAGTTTGTAAGTTAATTTTTAGTTTTTGTAAAGTTTCCTGATCATTTGAGTGATTTGCGTGATTTTTACAACGTGATTTTCTCAATTCTATGAGTGATTTGTAAAGTTTCCTCATATAAGTGATTTCTGAGTGATTGTTGAAAATTAATTTCCGGTGGCTTTGTTTGACCCCCATTTTGGTATTGAGATTCCTTTTGTAATTTAGAAAGGGAAGGGGGGCAAAATAGTCAGTTCAAAAGAGGACACCGTTGCTCCCCCATCCCTTATGTAATAGAGATTTGCACTTTCCCAAACAATTTAATTTCCAATTTCCCATCAGGCTGTTAACAATATTAAACACTAGAATTGAATCGTACCAATTGATCAAAAAACAAATTTCATATTTTGTAGTGTAATACTTCCTCCGTTTTAAAATAGAGGACATAGTTTGACTTTTGCACTTTTCACAAACTCGCCTTAGACCGTGTTTTTGTGCTTTTTACATAAGGAAAAATATAGTCATGTGAAATCTTATTAGTTTCATCTCGATATATACTTTCAAAATATCAACTTTATAATTTTACATGGAATTAGAGATATTACTAGTTAAAGTACTGCCTTTGGCAAGCGTGCCAGAGAAGTATGTCAAAATATTTTGAAACAGATGAAGTAGATAACAACATCCGTCGACATGTGATTTATAATAAATTTTTAGTATCAATATATGTACAAATGTATCAAACACCCGGGTGTACCATGAGTATGGTACACTGAAGGATTTTTTTTTTTGCTCATTTCTTATTTGAAATAATCCAAGTGAGCAACGTCTTACTAAAAAGGAGAGTTCCAAATGAGTAAAAAATTAATCTTGATCTCCATATATCTCTTTGTTTCCTTGAGAGAAATTGGCACATATCTTAGTGCAAAATAAAGGATGCCACTCGCCACAAGAAGTTAGAAGTGCAATCACTCATCAAACGCAAATAGAAAAGATGCAGGATCATATATATATGCTGCTTAACAGCAAAAAAATTTAAAAATCTTTCATGAAATTTTACCAACTCCGGATCTTCCCACACTTAACAATTCACAATCCAAACTCAAAAGCTAGGAGGAGATCGATTCAACTAAAAAGCTATAGAAATCATGCGAAGCATAATACAAAATTCTGGAGTTTTAGCAACTCATCACAATTCCTACAATGTTATAAATTAAATCCAAACATCCACGGATATATACCCATAATCATAATCATAAATTTCATAAACAAAAACATCATTATAATCATTAAAACTTATAAGGATCATGTTGAAATGGCAAACCATCCAGCCTGACTTCAACATTGTCCAGACTAGGGCAGCGCCATTTAACCCAAGCCGGTGGTGGAAAAAACAGTCGACCATACATCTCTTTGTCCTGCTTATGCATCATTATAAACCGCGAAACACCATTCTCCATGCTTAAAATATAAAAGTATTTATCATAAGATACATAAATTAGATGATTGAGATACTCAGCCCCTTGTGGCATCTGGGCATTTTCACCCTGTCCCCTATAAACCCCTGATAACTTTGGACCGCATAAGTAGCAGATTGAATTAAGTATCCTATCTGGCAGATTCACCCTCATTGCAGAAGAGGGATAAGCAAATGATACAAAATCTCCAATAAAAATGATATCATCTCCCAAGTTTTCCACACGTTCCCAGTCTTCCCACTTATTCTCTAAATCTTTCATCACGAACACCAACATCATATTCTCTGGCGCATGAATAATAAAATACAAGCAACCATTAGATTTAGATGGCACCAACTTAAAGTTCAACATACCTTCAATTATACTACCATCAACTTCAATGCAGTCCGGAAGCCGATTACAAGGGAATTCAAGGGAAAAACCGTATCTACATAAAACATTTGGGCCACAAATGTACTGAATTGTTATAGAGGAATTGCATGGATTGATAACTCCAACCTGCCAATTATAAAAGCATACATAAAATTTGCCTTTGTGAAACGCTATATCATCTACCAAATCATTGCAAGGAACTTCAACCCATTCTTTTTCCCATGACCTTAATAAGAACAAATTACTCGTAAATTTATCCTCCTCACCGAGTACACACGTCTCAAGTTGCACTAACACAGTGAAAAAGCGACTTGAAGTAAAGTCCCATTCGCCGACAACTTTCTTGGATAAAGACTTAGCGTTGTGATCCAACTCTTCCACAAGACGCAACGGTCTAGCAAGTTCATGAACATGACAGTCTAACAAATTTATTTCTCCGGTAATATGTGGTTCTGTGTAGATATATTTATGGCCTATCTTATACTGATAGCAATCTAAGGGGCTAAGTAGTTGCAATTTGTTTGTTCCAGTTTCACCCAATCTCGCAATCCAGCTACCACAATTACAATCACCAGCTGAAAGAGGAGTAAAAAGGTAAAATTTGGTTTCGAGGAGAAAGAGCGGGAATTTATTGTTGGGGTCAAGATTAGGGACTTGTACATAATATTTATGCACTGGAAGTTCATGTAGAGGAACAGCAGATCTCCAAGAGGGACAGACCCCTCGAAGACGGGGAACATCCGTCTTCAAATCAAGGTATTGAATAATGCGTAAGAGCACATCCTTTGGAAGGTCAGCCCATTGGTTAGGGTGTGGGCAATTCTTGTGCTGCTCTTGGAAAATTTCTGTGGGAGTTTCCATTAAACTTCAAAATGTAATCGAATGACTAGTTTTTTTTACAGAAGCAACAGTGAATGAAAATTGAACTTAGCAAAAGCAAGGGATGTAATATATATAACGATTTTGATACCTTAGTAAGAGCATGGAAAATGTAACCGTTCGCAAATAGGAAGTTAGTATGTATGTGATTTCCAATATCAAGAAAGACAATATGTGATGAAACGTTAACACTCATGCTATTTTCAAGATACTGGTTGTATTTTCAAATTTCAATACAGAGATGAAAAAGGAAGATGGGTGGTTTGTGTAGAAGTTTGGGATAAGTATATTTTCATTAAACAAGTAATTCACTTAAATACAACCTACGGCTATAGTGAGCAGTTACAAGAGATAAGAGATAAGTTTTACATGAGATGGAATCTCCTAAATATTAGTGATATATACAAGTATAGCTAATAAGTTTTACATGAGATGGAATCTCCTAAATATTAGTGATATATACAAGTATAGCTAACAGTAAGATATCATCAGATTACAAAGAGATGATATCATCAGATTACAAAGAGATAGGATGGTTGTTGTATTATGTCAAACATACAAAACTTTAATTTGACAGATCACTATTTTCATACTATATGAAATAAAAAACAAAATTTCCATCAAAGATTTATAGTTTCAATTTCTAAAGTGAGCAAAATATTTAAATGTTACTTGGTTGACATAACAAAACTAATTGGAGTTAATGAACGAGATATTCATTATTTATCTTTCTTGATGTTCTTTATAAATTACTATCATTCTCTATTTCCATGGCCATATGTTCTTTTTTTCATAATGGTTTCATATGTTATTTTATCAATCAATTATACAATGTTTTTTTCCAAGTCAATACCATATTCTAATTGAACTGGCAATATGTTCTTTATATCCTTATTAGATGTTCTTTATAAGTTACTATAATGTTCTAATTCCATGAGTCATATGTTCTTTTTTTCATATTGGTTTCATATGTACCTTTTATCAATCAACTATATAATACTTATTTTCCAAGTCAATACCATATTCTAATTCAACTAGCAATATGTTCTTTATAAGTTACTACTGTGCTCTAATTCCATGAGTCATATGTTCTTTTTTACATATTATATTCTTATTTACATAAATTATCAAAAAAAATATTCTTATTATATAGGAAATAACATCGAATATATCAAAATCTGAAAAGAACATACACAAACACCAAATAAAACTTCATCTTCTACATTCCATTCAAAAAAAAAAAACTTCATCTTCTACATCATCACATTTAAGTTTCTATAACAAATAATAACAAAAAAATAGGAAAAATAAGAGCACTGAAATAATATAAAAATACCTTCTCCTTCTATGTCGATTCCATCCAATATATCTTCGTCATTGTTAACGTCATCCGAAGCTATAAAACGACAATCCGAATCATCCCGAAATTCACAATCAACCATTATTGGTGTTATTTTTTTTTTTGCAAAGTGAATGTAATCTAGTACTTCGTAATATTAGTCTCAATAATATTGTGAAAATTTACCCAAACTATAAGATAACAGTGTTTACCAAAACAAAAACTAATAGATAATAGTAGTTTATTTAAAAAAAAAAAATTTAATGTGATGGTAGTGGAGTTCCCTCAGCCGCAATTCGTGGGAGTTATTGTTGAGTTCTGCCATTTTGTTTCCTTTTTTTTTTTTTTTTACTTTTCTTCACTTAACATGCGTTTGATATTATTTGCTATGCGTTTTGAAGCATGACCACGGTCCTCTACGTGGTCTCGAGTGTATAAACAAAATTGCACCTTTTCTCTTATCTTCTCTTCTTTTTTATTTGCCCTTTGCCTCTTACCTCTTTCGTTCCAAAATTCAAGCAATTTCGCCTGAACCCTAAGCTCCCCAATCCCCTGAACCAAACTCCTCCTTGGAAAAAAAAAATCAAAATTTCCTGATTTTATGTGATGGATGAAATTACTGATGCTTTAAACAATTTAAAGCTAAATTATGTTCTAAAACCTTCTCATCCTTACCGGGGAACGAATGGAGATGCTGATAAAATTGATGATGTTAGGGATATTGATCCTGACACTATGATTGAGTCGATTGATAACTGGTTTAGAAACCATGATGATAGAGATGCACTTATGCGACTTCCACGTAGGGAAGCTAAAGATGCTGTGTTTGAACCTTCTGTGAATAGGTTTGTTCACACTGGAACACTGAGAGTGGTCAAACCTGAAACTGGAACTATTGTCCTAGCTCTCATAAAGGTTATAAGGAAAATGTTGGTTGAATGTAGCAAGTTATGCAGTCCTCGTAAGTTTTGCTACTTACTGAAAAACGATGCGTCTTTCAGTGCCAGATATGCTTTAACATCAGATCAAGTGAATAAGTGCCTTATTGATTTGTGTGCGTGGTTTAAGTGTACTAGGAGTTCTTTAACATTGCATTATGCGCCCAGCCCCGTTTCTGAGATTTTGGAGGCCCAAGCGTGAACCTACATATTAGAGGCCTAATTAGGCCAAGTTTTTTATATGTTTGATATTTCGGTCCAGACCAAAAAAATAAACAGTTGTTTGGTCCGAATTTTTTGAAGTTTTGATTTTCGGTCCGGACAGGGAATAATTTTCTTTGTTGGCTTTTACATAACTTCTATAGAAAATTTGATTTGACAATATTTTTATGTACTTTTTATGGATATTACATCAAAAATTTAATTGCATTATTGCAGAGAAAAAAGAGAAATTACCCAAAAATTTTGAGCGTTTGGCATTGAATTGGAAAACATGGGAGAATTGAATAAGAAACTGAATTTGATGGAAGGAGTTATAGGTTGAAGAGTAAGCGTAATTCTCAGCCGCATTTGCAGTATTGCAGTGATCTTTTCTTTTCCTTTATCTCTACTACACACGTTGACTTCGTCAACTGTTATCATGGCCCCTCAAGATGGTCGGCCTTCGGGAAAGACCGATCTCGGACAGTAACATGTATAGCCGAGGATGAGGTAGTGGCTTTGCTAAAGCATCAGCTAGCTGATCATCTTAAGCAACATACGCTACACGTAAGATGCCACTTTGAACTTTTTCTCTAATAAAATGATAATCAACACCAAGATGCTTCATGCGAGATTGAAAAATAGGATTAGCACTGAGTCGAGTTGCACCTACATTGTCACAATATATGACTGGTGTTGGTAAGCCATAAATACCACGTTCATGAAGTATATTGCCAAGAGACACAAGTTCGGCAGCGGTTTGAGCAACCGAGCGATACTCGACTTCAGTGGAAGACCGAGCCACTAATTTTTGTTTCTTTGAGCTCCAAGATATGGGATTGCGACCCATGTAGACAATATATGCACCGGTGGAGATGAAGTCATCACGGTCTCCGGCCCAGTCGGTGTCCGAATACACGTGAAGGTTTATAGGAGACTCACGATGTAGAGTGAGCCCACAATCAAGGGTGCCATTAAGATACCGAATTAGGCGCTTGAGGGCCGGCCAATGAACCGTTGTGGGTCGATGCATGAACTGTGCTAGGCTGTTGGTTGCAGATGAGATGTCGGGTCGAGTAAGAGCCAAGTATTGAAGACCACCAACTAACGTTCACAAGTAGAATAGATGCTTATTGCTGCGGTCATTAAGTGGCCTATTACGGCGGTTTTGACCGTGCAACAATTAAGGGCGCAACAATAGGTAATTAACCTATTGCTGCGGTTTTGACCGCAGTAATAGGCCTACCTATCGCTGCGGTTTCTAGCCAAAACCGCAGCAATATTAGCATTTATATTAGAATAATACAGAATATTGCTGCGGTTTATGGGGAAAACCGCAGCAATATGCTGTATTTAATAATAAAAAATACGCATATTGCTGCGGTTTCTTCCCAAAACCGCAGTAATAGGTCCTGGTACAGGTAACATTTTTTTTTTTTTTTGCATTTCGCAATTATATATGAAAGATTAAAACAAGGCAACTAACCAATCCACTATCCACCAAATTCGCAGACAAACTGAAGATGAAATGACATATAAATCTCATTAATATATAAAGATAAAAAAAGCTAGTTACATAAATAATACAAAAGATCAAAAAGCAAAAATAAAAAAACAACAATTACAACTAAATGACTAATTACAAAAATATAATACAAACAAAAAATATATTAAAAAAAAATAAGAAACTGAAAATTTTAAAAAATCCTTAAACGAAAATAGAAAAAAATCTACTGAAAAAACGAAAAAAAAGGAAAAAATCTTAAAAAAACTACCAACAGACCTAAAAACATCGAAAAAAAAAAGAAAAATCCTAAAAAAATCTACCAGCAAATAGAGATCGAAAATGGAGGCCGAAAATTCAGGAACTTTACTTCGTCGAAGGCCGAAAATAGAGGTCGAAGTGCTGCGCATTTCTCGTTTCGCTTTTCGCCATGGTGGTTTCTTCTCGGAGAGGACGAAAGAGAAGTGCGAACGACTGAAAATAGAGGCCGAAGTGTTGTGGTTTCCTTCGCCATGGTCGACGAATGGAGCGTGCGAACGGCCGACGACGGTGAGGGTGAAGGGTGAGGGTGAGGGTGAGGGTGAGGGTGAAGGTGAGGGTGAAGCGTGAAGGTGAGGGAGGTGAGGCCGGCTGGGTGAAGTTGAAGGTGAGGGAGGTGAGGCCGTGAGGGTGAAGTTGAAGGTAAGGGTGAAGTGAGAGAAGAGAACGGTGTGTGAGGATAAGAGAATAAGAGTGAGGGAAAAAAAACCTAACTGATTGATACGCCTTATATATGTTTTTTAATTACTTTTTAATGATATTGTTGCGGTTCTTACCGGAAACCGCAGCAATATATTAAAACATTATTTTTAATATTATTTTAATATATTGCTGTGGTTTTCGATAAAAACCGCAGCAATATGTCTCGTCAAATGTTAACTTTTTTTCAAAAAATTTCCTGTTGATACCATATTGCTGCGGTTTTAGGCCGAAACCGCAGCAATATCTTTATTTTATATTTTACTTTTTCCTTTTACGTGATATATTGCTGATAAGTCGGTTTTTAGTTGCATATAGGTAGGTATTAAGTCTCATTTTCATGAAGATTTTAGTGCATCTTAGATCTAATTGCATGATTTGGGCATTCTTTTGAACCATTGTGTTATTTCGAGATACTTTTGGCTCTTTTATGTGATTTTCAGATTATTGAGTCCGATTGTGACTAAGAGAAGCTAATATGGTTCGTAGATGGTCTAGATGGCGGTTTCCGGATGCGAGAAGATGAGTTTGAGTGCTTTGGGGTTGAAGGAACGATGATATTGAAGATTACTTTCTTTACGAGACCAAGCAGAATCTCGCTTGCCCACGCACCAAGGCGCACGCCCAAGCAGAATCTCGCTTGCCCACGCACCAAGGCGCACGCCCAAGCGAGATCTCGCTTGCCCGTGCACTATTGTAAACCAAAGCATCAAAATCCTTCTGTTTCGCGTGCACGCCCAAGCGAGATCCCGCTTGCCCGTGCACTATATATGTTGCACGCCCGTGCAACTTCTCGCTCGACCGTGCATGCTGCTGCCCGACTATTTTCTCGACTTTTAATTATTTCCTTTTCTAGTTTATGTAAGCAATATTAGGTTTTATTAAACATACTTTTGGGCACTTTTTCATTATTAGAAAATAGAGTATTACTTTTTAGAGAGCTCTTGAGAGAAAACTCCATTATTAAAAACCTTGAATTCTACAAGCTTGATCCATTGAAGTAAAGACTAAGTTTTTCTAATTTCCTCTTTTCCTTTATTATTATTATGTCTTTCAATTTATTTATCAATTGCTTTGTTATTTCAATTATGAGTGAGTAGTTTTATAATCTAGGGTTAAGTTGAACCATAGCAATGATTAATGCATGAATCCCTCCCATAATTCCAATTTGATGTGATTAATTGTTCTTGTTTGATTAAATTGTGCTTATTTTCATTATCATACTAGGGATAGGTGATTTTGAATTGATTCCTTATGTCTTGTTTTCAATGGGAATTGAATCTAGATGGATTTGTTGATTTAATCAAGAGTATGAATATCTCTATGGGAATAAGTAGATAGGATTACTAGGAATTTATTTGATATGCCATGCTTAATGTCTCTTTCTTGCATGATTCCATGGGAATAGGTTTGATTGCTTGTTTAGAGTAGCCATAGGTACTCGGGAGAGATCTTTGGTAGTTATAAAGTGCATTACTCCTTTTGAATCATTGATTATGTTTATTGGGATGGGAATTATTCATGTATTATTCGTGCTAGAGGGGATACTTAATTCTAGATGTCTTTATTGATTGATTTTACCTCGTGTGTTCTTAATAGTTGTCATAATTTAGCATTATTCTTAGTTCAACACCTTTTCACCATTGTTTGTCACTTGTTTAGTTAAATTGAGTCGAGATTTCTAGTGTTTGATACCGTTTGTCCCTGTGGATTCGACCTTGACTTACCCTGCTACATAGTTAGGAGGATTAGTTAGGAAATTATTTTTGTTAGGTGCGCGACACGCCTATCAAATTTTGGCGCCGTTGCCGGGGACTAACGATATTAGATTAGTTTATCTTTGATTTAGTTAGCTAAACTTATTTTTGTTCGATTATTGTTACTCTGTTTGTTGTTTGATCTCTTTTCTTTCAGTCTTCTTTGTTGCATGCGCACTCGTAGCAAGGGTCCAGAAGATCTAGCTACTCTTGATCGCGAGATTGAAGCTACATCAAGGAGATTAGGAGGTCAACGAAGAAGACAACAACAAAGACCAACAATGGGAGATGAAACACCACCAAAGTCTCTACAGGAATATGCTATGCCCGATGAGACCACCACCACCATCACCAGGCCAACCACCAATGCAACACACTTCGAGCTTAAGCCACAATTTATTCAGTTTATTTCACAGGACTCTTATGCGGGAACACCAAAAGAGAGCCCTCCTGATCATTTGGCTAGCTTTCTAGAGAAGTGTAATACTTTGAAACTAACAAATGTTTATGATGATCTGATTCGATATTGTGCTTTTCCTTTTTCTCTCAAGGACGAAGCAAAGGAATGGTTAAAAGAAGAAGAAGTGAGAAAGATCGCCACATGGCCAGAACTGAAGAAGGCCTTTCTCTACAAATTCTTCCCTCCTATGAGAACTTCAAAGTTCAGAAATGAAATATCTGGTTTTCAACAACACGAATTGGAGTCTCTCTATGAAGCATGGTAGTGGTACAAGGCTTTGCAAAGACAATGCCCACACCATGGCATTCCTGAGTGGCTATTGATTCAGACATTCTACAATGGTCTGAAGCATGAGGTTAGAAGTTCTATTGATGCCGCATCTGGCGGTACTTTCATGGCCAAAACTCCGGAAGCTGCTAAGACATTGTTGGATGATATGGCTGCCAACAACTATTTGAATGACTGGAGTGTGTCTCGTGGAGCCCCTAAAAGGGGAGGTAAGTATGAGGTTGATGCTATTGCTACTTTGACTAACACTGTGCAGGTTTTGGCGGCCAAGGTTGATCAATTGAGTAGCGGACCAATAGCACCTATTTGTGAGATTTGTGAAGTGCAGGGTCACTCATTGAATGAGTGTCAATACAACACCATGGGCATGATATCTGAGCAAGCCAATGCCCTCCTAAACACAAACACAAGACCTCAAAACAACCCATACTCAAACACATATAACCAAGGTTGGAAGAATCATCCCAATTTCTCCTATAAAAATAACCAACCTCAACCTCCACACACCAATTACTCCCAACCACCCGGCTTCCAACAAAGACCACCATTCAACTCTTCCTCCTCATGCTCAACATCCAACCTTGAAACCATCATAGAGAAGTTAGCTTCTTCTCAGGCAAAACAAATTGAATATCAAGCGAAGCAGAATGACTTCTTCAGCAACTCCCTTCAACAAATTCATGCTCATAATAAAATGATGGAGAATCAGATGACCCAACTTGCTCAACAAATCAGTCACCTCTCAAAACCTTCAGGCCAACTTCCAGGACAAACCGAACCAAACCCAAAGGGGTATATCCATGCTATCTCATTGATAAGTGGTAGAGAATTGCAAGATCCCCTGTAGGAAGGTGAATGACCAAAGGAATAGTGCGGAAGAGTCCAAAAAGCCGAGTGAAGAAGATCAAGGCGAAAAAGTGTTGGAAGAGGAAGCTAAGGAGCGAGAAAAAGGAACTGTTGTCATACCTATTACACCATACAAGCCACTGTTCCATTCCCTCAAAGATTGGCACAAGCAAAGCTAGAGAAGAAGTATGGAAAGTTCCTTGATATTTTGAAGAAGTTGCATATTAACATCCCTTTCGGGATGCTATCTCGGAGATGCCTTCTTATGCTAAGTTTTTGAAAGACATGCTTTCCAACAAGAGAAAAATTGAAGAGAATGTCACTGTTTCACTAACAGCTGAGTGTAGTGCTATTTTGCTAAACAAGCTTCCAAAGAAGCTAGGAGATCCAGGCAGTTATTCTATTCCTGTTAAGCTTGGTGATATTGAAATCAAGAATGCCTTATGTGATCTTGGGGCAAGTGTCAGTCTCATGCCCTTGTCAATCTGCAAGAAGCATAATATGGGTGAACTGAAACCCACACGCATCTCCTTACAACTAGCAGATAGAACAGTTAAGTTCCCCCTTGGCATCCTTGAAGATGTTCCTCTTAGAGTCGGAAAATTTTTCATTCCATGTGATTTTGTTGTTATGGAAATGGAAGAAGATGCAAACGTTCCTATTATTCTTGGGGAGACCCTTTTTGGCCCCTTGAAGCTATAATTGATATGAAAAAGGGAAAAATCACCTTTGAAATAGGTGATGAGAAGATGGAGTACACACTCACAAACTCCATGGCTTCTCCATCTATGGGAGAAATTGTTGAGAGAGTGGATGTTCTCAATGAGGATACCTCGGTTATATCTAGCACTCCTTCTTCTCGCGTCGATTGACGGATCACTTGCAAAAATCCAACATTCGATTCTTGAGATTAAGGCGAAAGCAAGGTGCATTATAAAGAAGAACTTGTCATCCATATTTACAATCTTGGAAAATTTCAATACTTGGATGCAGTCACCAGGGTTCCCGAACCCTTTGCTCTCCCCTTCTTATTGAGGATTTGTGAGTACCCTGCCCCTTTCTTTGTGTCTACTCTTTACCTTTCTCACATTGCGGACATTGTGACATGCTAGTTTGGGGGAGGGATTTACCACATCATCTGTACATATTCATCATTTAGGCATTCTTTATTCCCCGTTCTCGCATATAGTTTCATTATTAAGTTGCATTTTAGGTTGCATTTAGGATTGATCTCTGCTGATAGTACACACTAAGCTTGGTTCTGTGCTCATCTCTATGTGAAGTCTAAGCATGATTTGAATAACTCTGAACTATTTTTGATCTCTCCTCGCTCGTTGTGATTTGAATGGTTTGTTGTAAGACGGTTTGATCCTCCCAAGGGAGCCTTGACTATACTTGTTAGCCAAAAATCTACCTAGTGAGGTTATTTGAGCCTAATGGACTAATATCTTTTTAGTCTTTCTTTTCATGTGTGATGCTCTTCCTTGGTTACTATTCTCTAGAACTTGCATTGATACTCCTTGAGACCGCATTGACTTGTTTATGCATTGAATATGATTGAGGCAATTGTTGATTTCTGAGCTACATAGCCAAATGTCACCTACATTGATTACTCCTTTTTGTCACCTCTATGAGCCTAGCCTTTTCATTTTGTTAACTACATCTTTAGCCCTTTTACCTTGTCCTACCTAGGGGATTGTGAAGCTATGTTGATGAAGTTAAGTTGTGACATTGGAGATTTATTGTGGTGTTTGATGTGATATAATGCTTAGTTAGAACTCATGATATGTGTTGAGTTCATTTCCTCAGAGTTACTTTTAATACTCCTATTAATTTCTTCTATAGATGATTTTGGTTAAATCCTTCGAAAAAAAAACAAACAAAATGAAAAAAAAAAAAAAAGATTGTGATTTATGTCTTTAGTATTCAATAAAAGGAAATTGGAGTTTCTATTTGAGGAGTTATGGTTCAGTTAATGAAAAAAAAATATGAAGTGCAATTGGAATGCTTGTGTTTGGAGTTTGGTAATTGTTGTCAAAGGTGTTTGAAAAGCTTCACTTTCCCCTTTGAGCACCACTTTCCAAAAACTTTCCATACCCATACCTTAAGCCTTCATTACAACCCATATGAAGTCCTCATGATTCTTTGCATGTAACGTAGTCCCGTAGCGGTGGAGAGTGAGAAGATGTGCAAGCTTATGGTAGGATATAATCAATGGAATGGAGCCTTGAGCGATTATTTGACCCTTTTATACACATGAGTGTTGTGTGCACGACTAGAGTGAGGATTATCATGTATGGTCAAGGCAAGCTTGGGGGAGCAAAGTGTTAAGATTGGTTGTCAAGTCACAATTATGAGATCTAAGACTTAGATTGAATAGTTTTGTGTTTATTCCCTTCATGGTTCCATTTTCACATTGAAGATTGATTTGAAAACCTTGTTGTGTGTGTGCTTGAAGAGTTTTTGTCTTACTTTTCCCTATGTTTTATGTTGAAATGCTTGAGGACAAGCATTAGTTTAGCTTGGGGGAGTTTGATAAGTCGATTTTTAGTTGCATATAGGTAGGTATTAAGTCTCATTTTCATGAAGATTTTAGTGCATCTTAGATCTAATTGCATGATTTGGGCATTCTTTTGAACCATTGTGTTATTTCAAGATACTTTTGGCTCTTTTATGTGATTTTCAGATTATTGAGTCCGATTGTGACTAAGAGAAGCTAATATGGTTCGTAGATGGTCTAGATGGCGGTTTCCAGATGCGAGAAGATGAGTTTGAGTGCTTTGGGGTTGAAGGAACGATGATATTGAAGATTACTTTCTTTGCGAGACCAAGCAGAATCTCGCTTGCCCACGCACCAAGGCGCACGCCCAAGCAGAATCTCGCTTGCCCACGCACCAAGGCGCACGCCCAAGCGAGATCTCGCTTGCCCATGCACTATTGTAAACCAAAGCATCAAAATCCTTCTGTTTCACGTGCACGCCCAAGCGAGATCTCGCTTGCCCGTGCACTATGTTGCACGCCCGTGCAACTTCTCGCTCGACCGTGCATCTTCTTTGCCCGACTATTTTCTCGACTTTTAATTATTTCCTTTTCTAGTTTATGTAAGCAATATTAGGTTTTATTAAACATACTTTTGGGCACTTTTTCATTATTAGAAAATAGAGTATTACTTTTTAGAGAGCTCTTGAGAGAAAACTTAAAAACCTTGAATTCTACAAGCTTGATCCATTGAAGTAAAGACTAAGTTTTTCTAATTTCCTCTTTTCCTTTATTATTATTATGTCTTTCAATTTATTTATCAATTGCTTTGTTATTTCAATTATGAGTGAGTAGTTTTATAATCTAGGGTTAAGTTGAACCCTAGCAATGATTAATGCATGAATCCCTCCCATAATTCCAATTTGATGTGATTAATTGTTCTTGTTTGATTAAATTGTGCTTATTTTCATTATCATACTAGGGATAGGTGATTTTGAATTGATTCCTTATGTCTTGTTTTCAATGGGAATTGAATCTAGATGGATTTGTTGATTTAATCAAGAGTATGAATATCTCTATGGGAATAAGTAGATAGGATTACTAGGAATTTATTTGTGATGCCATGCTTAATGTCTCTTTCTTGCATGATTCCATGGGAATAGGTTTGATTGCTTGTTTAGAGTAGCCATAGGTACTCGGGAGAGATCTTTGGTAGTTATAAAGTGCATTACTCCTTTTGAATCATTGATTATGTTTATTGGGATGGGAATTATTCATGTATTATTCGTGCTAGAGGGGATACTTAATTCTAGATGTCTTTATTGATTGATTTTACCTCGTGTGTTCTTAATAGTTGTCATAATTTAGCATTATTCTTAGTTCAACACCTTTTCACCATTGTTTGTCACTTGTTTAGTTAAATTGAGTCGAGATTTCTAGTGTTTGATACCGTTTGTCCCTGTGGATTCGACCTTGACTTACCCTGCTACATAGTTAGGAGGATTAGTTAGGAAATTATTTTTGTTAGGTGCGCGACACGCCTATCAATTGCTGCGTATGGGTAAAACCGCAGCAATAGCACCGCAGCAATAAGCAATTATTTTACTAGTGGTTCTATACTCAGTTGGATTATCTAGGGCAATACCAGAGCCCAAAGTGAGATGACTATGAGCATCCATAGGAGTAGAGGCTGGCTTAGCATCAAGCATGGAGGCTCGGTCAAGGAGATCAATAGTATTATTTCCTTTGATTGAGAAACAAGCCTTTAGAGCTCGGTTGTACTTCAACACCCAAAAAGTAAGTGAGGAGACCAAGGTCCTTTAACGAGAATTGTGTGGCGAGTTATTGGACGAAAGAAGACACCATAGAGGAGCTTGGACCTGTTACAATAATGTCATCGACATAAACAAGTACATAAATGGGGTTAGTAGCATTTTTTGCAAAGAAGAGGGAGGTGTCGGAAACCGCATTAGTGAAACCAACATGAAGAAGGTAAGTGCGGAGCTCCGTGTACCATGCCTGAGGGGCTTGTTTGAGGCCATAAATGGCTTTTCGGAGATGACAAACATAATCAGGGTGAGTAGAAGTCTTGAACCCAGGCGGTTGAGCCACGTAAACATCTTCGGTGAGAGAACCTTGAAGGAACGCATCATTGATGTCTAGTTGGCGAAGAGACCACCCTTTAGTAACCGCTAGACTCGATACGAGACGAACTATGGAGAGTTTGATGACCGGGCTAAAGGTTTCAGCATAGTTGAGGCCAGGACGTTGGTTGAGACCTTTAGCTACAAGGCGTGCTTTATACTTATCAGTGGTACCGTCGACCTCTATGCTCTACCTCCCCCTTCTCCAACCAAGAAAGCTTCACCACTACAATTTTCCTTCAATCTTTTGGCACCCCGTAGTTTGACTACCACGTATTGCCACATAAAAAACAAAAAAAAAATTCCTCTCCAATCCTCTGGAACACTTCGGCCATGGAATGCGACACCTCTACTACACCTCCCTCCTCTAAAACCGGGAATGCTTCAACTCCAACTAAAATCCGACTTAATTCCTTCGACACCCTCATAGTTTGCCTACCAAGAGCGCTGCTGAACATGAAACTCCTTTCTCCAAACTTCTATGGAGAAACATTAACAATCTCAACAATTATCACCATTCTATCATGGATATCCTCCTCTTCTTCAATGGTCATAACTGGCAATATGAACCTCCTATTGCAAAGTTAGCTATGGATGTCACCATGCGACCATGCAAACACTCTCCTCCTTATCCTCATTCCCCCTCCCTAAAACTCCATGAAGAAATTCAGTATTTTTTTTTATTTTCTATCCCTCCTCTCTCACGTACCAAATTTTGGGTGGCTTTCTTACCCAAAAGGCCAAAGCCCCAAATTTTTTTTTTCTCCCAACAGATATCACTCATCCCTATCATAAACCTCTTATATTCTCCTCCACATTTGCTTACTGTTTCCACAACAAAACTCGTTTCCTTGCTATTGCAACTACTGGCAGGAGGTAGTAAGAGAGGGAGTAGGCGAGTGAGATGGGGAATGCGGGGAGGGGTTGGGCTGGGGAGATTGGGTAGGGGTGCGGTATTGCGTGAAGCATGTGAGGATGGTGGAGAGGATGCGAGCGTGGAGTGAGGAGAGGGGCTGGGTACTAGAGTGGTAGGAATGAGAGGAAGAAAAAAATCACACCAAGCATCAGGTGAGATAGTGGGTGGGGAGGGATCAGTAGAGTGAGTGGTGGCAAATGGGTAAATATGGTCAACAAACCTAGCATGTCTTGATGTGTAGATACGTTTAGTGGTGAGATCAAGGCAGCAGTAGGCATGATGCCTTGTTGAGTAGGAGAGTAGCCTACGAACACGCAAGCAATGGATCTGGGGTGAGCTTATGAGGCGAATGAGGCTTGAGTCATGGATAACAAAGACAACCAAAGTTGTGTAAAAAATCATAGTTAGGGGATTTTCCAAAGAGTTTAGAGTAGGGAGAAAAATTTTGTAGTGTAGGGGTGGACATGCGATTTATGAGATACGCAGCCACAAGAAGAGCATGAGACCAATAAGTGAGAGGCATGATGAAGAAGAGCTAGTCCAGTTTCGACAATATGACGATGGCGACGTTCAGCATAGCCATTATGTTCTGGAGTGTGTGGAGGAGAAGTAAAGTGAGATATGCCATTGAGAGAGAGATAGGAAGTGAATTTGAGAAATTCACCACCATTGTCGGAATACAAAGTGAGTATAGGACGACTAAAAAAAAATTCAACAAGAGCTCGAAAGCGAATAAATATATTAGCCGTATCATATTTGTGTTTAATAGGATAAAGCCATATAAATTTAGTGAAATGGTCAACAAATACAACATAATATTTATAACCATCAAAGGAGTGAACCGGAGAGGTCCATAAATCACTAAAAATAACTTCTAAAGGAAATGATGTAGTAAGAGATGATTTGCCAAGTGCAAGTTTGTCGCTCTTATTAATAAAGCAAGAATTACAAGGATCATCTGAACAACTTTTAAGTGCTAAACTAGATAATAGATGGTGCATGGCTGAAGAGGAAGGATGACCAAAACGGTGATGGAGATCCAAAGAGTGCTTGGAGGTGGCGTGGACTTGTGGAAGTGATGGAGAGCGACCATTCATAGACACCATCTTTAGTGGGTCCGGTGAGAAGAGTCGTTCGGGTGCGAGAATCCTTGACACAAAAAGAAAAAGATGAGAAGTCAAGAATAACATTGTTATCTTTGCAAAACTGAGATATAGAGATAATATTTTTATGCATAGATTCTAGCACAAAAATCTAAGATGGCTTGGTGTAAAGATGGTGATGAAAACTCTAGCCTCTTTCATCAAGCTATAAAAGCCAGGAAAATTCAAAATACTGTGCATGCCATTTTTGATAGGGATGGTGTGTGGAGAGAGACCCCTGAGGAAGTTAATATAGCTTTCCTTGACTATTATCAGAACCTACTTGGGACTGCTTCTATCAATAGGAAGCAAGCTCATGCTGAGGTTATAGCTTTAGGTCCAGTTGTTACAGAGGAGCAGGCTGCAATGCTAGAAAGGTCATTCACTGTTGATGAAGTTCATAAAGCTTTGTTTTCCATCCCTGGAGACAAAGCTCCAGGTCCTGATGGATTTGGGAGCTATTTCTTTAAAGACACTTGGGACATTATTGGTACTGAGGTGACAAATGTGGTGCTGGACTTCTTTACAAGTGGAAGATTATTGATAGAGGTAAATTCTACCATTCTTACTCTGATTCCTAAAGTATGCTGTCCTCATAATGTCTCTGAATTCAGACCAATTGCTTGTTGCAATACAATTTATAAGTGTATTACAAAGGTGATTTGTAATAGACTCATGATGGTTTTGCCAAATCATGTGATAGCTGAAAATCAGGGGGCTTTTATACATGGGAGATATATTATTCACAATGTGATGGTTTGTCAAGACCTTGTTAAGTTTTATGGGAGGAAAAATGAAAAAGCTAGTTGTTTGATTAAGCTTGACATGAGAAAGGCTTATTGATAAGTGCATTTCTAACGCACTTTATGGACTCCTTTTTAGCTCATTTTGATACTCTTTCTCCCTTTTCTTCCCTCTTTCTTCTCCCTTTCCCCTTCTATTTCTTTCACTTGATCATTCTTGATCATAGTGACATTTTGCTAAATTTTCAGTCATTTTTGACCGAATTTCTAGTACATTTGCTTTCACCCTGTTTTGCCATGTTCTTAATATAGGTGGAACTACTAAGATGGCTATGTGTTGTAGAGTTGGCAAAGGAAGCAATGAAAATAAAGCACACATTGAGAAGTGGTGCGCTTGCACCATGCCCCTTGTCCGCTCGCGCAAAGGAGCACATTGCACAATATAATCTTGAACAGAGAACTTCAAATGGACATAACTTTCAAACCACAAATCGCATGAAGGTAATTCCAGTTGGAGGTGAAAGTTTTTTTCGATAGCTTTCCGACGACTAGTCATAAGCTTGATTTGGATCTAAAACAAAAGAGTTATGCGCGTTTTAAATTGAACAGTCCGACCAGAGCAGAGGAAATGGTGCGCCCGTACCTGATTTTGGTGCGCCCGCACCACTTGCTGAGGTGCGCCCGCACCATCTGGAACTTATGAAACCCAAAAGTCAGGAGAAATGGTGCGCCCGCACCATTCAAATTCGCGAAGGAAAAAAACGAGGCTTGCCTTAATAAAATTGGAGTTGATTAGTTTTTGAACTTATGCTTTATTCTTCTTTTTAGAGAATATCATTAGAGCTCATACTAGAGAGATAAACACTTGAGTTTTATTGGGAATTGATATTTATTAATCATACTTTGTGATTCCGATAACATTGAAGGTACTTTTTATTCAAATTTATTCAGTTTTTATTGCATTCTTTTCGTGTTTGTTCTTGTTCTTAGTTATTTTTAGATCTTCATTCTCACAATCTCATAATTGTTTTTTCTATTAGTTTAATTATCTCTTAATCATGTTTAGCCTTACATTAGTCATAGACTTTGTGTTTAATTACCTAGAATCCATGATTAGTGAGTAGTTTCTTATCTAGGGTTAGGGTGAAAGTATGAATTAGGATTTTAAATGTTTTGTTGATGTGATTGTGATGTTTTGAAGAAGTTTATGCATTGATCTTGGTGTTTTGAGACCTTAGGATAGATATTGATCACATTTATGCTTTGGTATTTTGAATTCAAATGTTCTTAAATCGAATTTTGAACTCTTTTATCATCCCCAAGAATCAACTTAATTTCTAGGCCAAGATATTGGGTAGAAATTAAGGGGATCCTTTATTAGGGGTTTTCCGAATTTATCGAATCTCTTAATCAATTGACTAAAGACCATTCGAGAGAGGATTTAGTTGATTGATTAAGTGATTATTCTTGAGTACCATTCGAGAGAGGACTCGAGTATTTTAGAGGAAAACTAAACCTTGTATAACCGTCTTCGTCACTTCACAATCGCATTAACATTCACTGTCCATTCTTATTCATATTAGTAACCTCAACTCTAGTGTATTCCTATCTGATTCATTAATTCGAGTTATTTGCTAGTTCTTGTTATTAGCTAGACATAGTTGTTACCAAATCTTTTCAAACCCTCAAATACCCTTCAATTAGGTAGTCTAGACTTGATAGACTTTAATTAGTCCCTTTTTCCCTGTGGATCGACCTTTGACTTGCCTTTGCTACATTTTAGTAATTGCTTGTTAGGATTTGTAAATATTGTTTGAAAAGCAGTTTTTGGTGCCTTAACGACACACTAAAAACGTCTTATCACTTATGACACCATTGAGTGGGATTTTTTGAAAGAAATGTTGGTGGGGCTGAAATTTACTAGGAAGATTATTGATCTTATTATGGTGTGTGTGAGATCTCCCAAGTTTACATTGATGATTAATGGTTCCACTCATAGGTATTTTACTTCAAAAAGGGGCTTGAGGCACTATTAGAATAAATGTTAATCGTTGCGGTCATTAAGTGGCCTATTGTTGCGGTTTTGGCCGCACAACAATTAAGCGTGCAGCAATAGGTAAATTACCTATTGATGCGGTTTTTAACCGCAGCAATAGAGCAACCTATTGCTGCGGTTCTTACCCAAAACCGCAGCAATAGGTATTTTTGTTAATAAAGAAATGAAACCTATTGCTGCTGTTTTTGGTAGGAACAGCAGCAATAGGTATATTTGTTAATAAAAAAATGAAACATAGAGTGCTGCTGTTTTTGGTAGGAACAGCAGCAATAGGTGTTTTTTTTAATAAAAAAATGAACCCTATTGCTGCTGTTTTTGATAGAAACAGCAGCAATAGGTGTCAGTGGAGATTTTTTTTAGCTAGCTAGACAAGAAAATGACTGAAAAATACAAATAAAACTAGAGAAATCTCATCAACAACAAATCACGCTACCACCAATGTAAATATATATAAACGATCGAAAATAAAATTTAGTACATACAAAATGAAAATCAATATATACAAAACAATTACAAAAAAATATATAAAAACTAACAACGAAAATATGCAAAATAAAAATCAGTATATACACAACAAACCACCAATTACAAAAAAATGTAAAAAATATAAAAATCAAAGTAAATAATCAAAACATCGAGCAACTAAAGAAGATCTCATATTAGTATATACAAAACAATTGCCACAACCAAAACATCGAGCAACTAGGAAATAATTGTTACAGTCCAACAAATAAATAAAAGAGTAGAGAAATTGACAAGAAGATCTCAGATCTAGAGAGCGAAACATAAAGGATAATTCAAAGTAAATTATCAGATCTGATAATCAAAGTAAAAAAATCGAACCACCGCTGTCCGACGAGAAGAAAGAACGACGAGGAGGAGAGAAAGGGAGAAGGGCGCGACGATCTGACGGTGCGGCGCCGGAGATTCTTCCTCCACAACCGATCTGAATTTTGGTGAACGGCCGACGAAGAAACCAAAAAAAAATCAAAATCGTTGCTTGACTTTTCAACCGTCAGCGGCGAACCTTCGAAGAATCGAACTTGTTTCATCGGCGGTGAACAATCGAGCCTTCGAACCCTCCGTTTTCTTTTTGTGACGCCGGTGAGGAGGAGCGAAATTGTGGAGGAGCGAAAGTGTGGAGGAGCGAAAGTGAGGAGCAGCGAAAGTGAGAGACGAAGAAAGGAGGAGCGAAAGTGAGGGGTGGGAGTGAGAGAGGGTGAGAGGATTCAGAGGGAGAAGTAGATCTGCCATGAGAGAGGGTGAGAGGATTGAGAGAGTGAGGGAGACGCGGGGTTAGATTTAGGGTTTAGTGAAGGAGTTCGAATCAAATATTGTTATATTATATTGAGGCCTTTTATTGCTGCGGTTTTTTAAATAAACCACAACAATAGATTAAAATAATAATATTTGCTGATTAAAATATTAATATTTTAATCTATTGCTGCGGTTTTGGATGGGAATCGCAGCAATAGATATGGTCAAACTAGTCAAATAATTTTGGAAATTTTCCGTTGACGTGTATTGCTGTGGTTTTCCCCCAGAACCGCAGCAATAGATTAATTTTCAATTTTTTCTTTTCTTTTGACGTGATTTATTGCTGCGTATGGGTAAAGCCGCAGCAATAAGCAATTATTCTACTAGTGAGGCAGGTAGATCCTATGTCCCCCCTCCTCTTTGTGGTGTGTATGGAATACTTGTCAAGGATCATGAAGAAAATAAGTGGGGTGACAAGGCTTTGGCTTTCATTCTAGGTGCAAAGCTATGCAATTAACTCATCTGGTGTTTGTAGATGATATAATTTATGTTGTGAAGGTAAATTTCCTTCTGTGTACCTGATGTTACAAGCCTTCAAACTGTTCTCTGAATCTTCTGGGTTGTGCATAAATGAGCAGAAATTTGAGTTTTACTCTGCAAATATGCCTAGTGATGTGGTGTAGAGAATAAAGGAGGTGTCTGGATTTAAACACGGTCTTCTCCCTTTAAAGTATTTAGGCATCCCTATCTGTTCAAAAAAAGTCTTTGTGGCTAAATGCAATTGCTTGGTGGATAAAATTTGTGCAAGAATTAACGTTTGGAGTAGTAGGCATGTGTCTTATGCCGGTAGAACCATGCTTATTAACTTGGTGCTGCTTAGTTTACATGTATATTGGGCTTAGGTGTTCATCTTGCCCACTAGTGTTCTGAAGGACATTGAGAAGGCCTGCAGGGCTTTCCTATGGGCTAGGACTTATTACAGTACTAAACTAGGGAATGTCAGCTGGTCTAATGTTTGCTCTCCTAAATCTGCTGGGGGTTTGGGTTTCAGGCAAATAAAGGAGTGGAATAAAGCTATTTTAGCCAAGTATGTTTGGGCTATAGCTTGCAAGCAAGACAATCTATGGATCAGATGGATCTATTCGGTTTATATGAGAGACCAGGACTGGTGGGACTACAAACCACCAGCAAATTGTAGTTGGTACTGGAAGAAGTTATGTCAGATTAAATAAGAAGTTAAAAGACACTACTCTCTTCATGAAATGAGAAGCATGGTTCGATTTCGTGTTCAACATGTTTATAAGAAGCTGGTTGGGGTCCAAGAGAAAGTCTATTGGGATACATTTATATGGAACAAATTGGCTGTGTCAAAACACAGATTTATTGGATGGCTCTCTATACAAGGGAGGCTTAGCACAACAGATAGGCTGCACAACATTGGTGTCTTGGATAACAACAAATGCTAGTTATGTGTGCATGGTAATGAAAGCCATGAACACTTATTTTTCAAGTGTGATTACTCTCAGATAGTTTAGGTTGTAAATTGTTTTTGACAAGTTTATATACAACTCTCTTACTTAGCAAAAAAAAAAATTTATGCATAGATGAAACACATAGAACATTAGATAAAGAGAAAGAATGAGAGGAAGTTGGGAGATGAAGTGAACCAGTGTGAGAGATAGGAGACCCGAGCCATCACCAATGACAATCTCATTAGTACCGTCATAAGGTTGTTGAAGATAGAGATTGGCTAAATCGGAAGTAACGTGGTGGGAAGCACCACTGTCAAGCAACCAAGGGGAAGGAAGAGTGGAGGCCGTGGGTGGGGCAGGTTGGGCAACAGCCGTATGGGATTTGGAGGTGGCGGTAGTAGTGCGAGGTGGACGTGGAGGGATACGCACAGTAGGATGGAGGGTTTTAAAGGTAGGACAGTAGGATAGAGTATGACCTTGAACATTGCACCACTGACAACGGCCTTTGAACGGGTTACGGGGGTTTTGATTAGGCGTATAGGAGGAAGTGTTGGGCGTGGAGGTCGAGTGATGGGAGGAGGGGTGATGGCGTGTGTGGGTTGGATTGGCAGTAGCGGGAAAGACGGGGGATAGGGTCGAAGAAGCAGTATCATCTTTAAGCTCTTTTGGATTAAATTCTCATGAAGTTCCTCAAAGGAAATTGAAGTGTCCCTGGCTTGAACAGCTTCAATAATGGGTTTAAAGCTGGGGTTCAGACCATTAAGAATTTGATATGTGATATCTTCTTGGTCAAGAGGATCACCAAGAAGAGCGAGTTCATCAACAACCCGTTATTGCATATAGGCATCAATATCACGAGAGCCTTGAGATAAGTGTTTGAATTTATGTTTAAGTTGTTTGATATGGCCACGGGAAGGGAGGGCATAAGTCTTGGAGAGGATATGCCATGCATCTTTTGAAGTGTTGGCACAAGTAATGAGGGGTCCAAGAGAAGGTGAAAGGGTGCTGGCAAGAGCCCCAAAAAGTAATTTGTCTTGGCGAATCCAAGTTACATGAGCAGGGTTAATAGTGGAGTCACCATCAATGGTGATTTTAGCAGGGGGACACGTAAAGGGACCATCAATGAATTGATGAAGATCGTACCCGATAAGAAGGGCAGCAACCTGAGCTTTCCATATGAGATAATTGGAGGATGTGAGTTTTTGTACAGAGTGTACGTTAACCATGACAAGGGGTTTGGTGGGGTCAGCAGTGTTGGGAATAATAGCTGTGTCAGTGTCCATGGTGCAGGGAGGGGAAAAAAATGGAGTTGAACTCAAGCTCTAGATACCATGTAGAAGTTTGGGAAAAGTATATTTTCATTAAACATGTAATTCACTTAAATACAACCTACGGCTATAGTGAGCAGTTACAAGAGAAAAGAGATAAGTTTTACATGAGCTGAAATCTCCTAAATATTAGTGATATATACAAGTATAGCTAACGGTAAGATATCATCAGATTACAAAGAGATAGGATGATTGTTGTAACAACCTACATACGTTGACTTCATCAACTGTTATCAGTTTGGGTGCTGATTGCTCATCTTCCGACGACTCGGTGTTCAAGGGATCATTAAGGTTTCATAAATCCAATGCCAACAATTAGATATTTTTATTTCTTTTTTCTTTCTTAAGGAAATAAATAGAGTTTCTAAGCATCCTATGTAGAGCGCGTAAACGAGTCGTGTCAAATTCGTGTCGGGTCAATCGGGAAACAGGTTGACCACCCTCAACCCTTATCCGACCCCTTTATTAAACGGGTCAACAACACTCAAATCTAACATGACCCGTTTAACAAACAGGTTGGATTAGGGTTGAGCGAGGGTGGTCAACCTGTTTATCGACATAACCGACGCAAATGGTGGCTAGGGAACCGATGCAAATCAGCATTTTTGTACTAGTGTTAAACGGGTTATTGACTTGTTTATCAAACGAGCATATATACATACATTAAACAAATGTATGTCATATATTTCTTAACCCACGTCTTATATATTAACATATTACATAAATGAGCCAAATTGAAAAACCAAAGAGTAAACCCCATATATTTATGAATAATATTCAAATTACTTCAAGTCCAACTAATAGTATTGATAGTAGAATAGTAGTTAAACGGGTTGTCGTGTAGAATTCGGGTTTAAATGTTAAACCCTAATAAAAAGAGGGTTGTGTCAGGTCAACCCGCTTACTTAAACGGGTTGAAAACCTTAACACTAACCCATTAATTTAGTGTCGGGTCAGCATGCCGTGTCAATTTTACCGCCTCTAATCCAATGATGATACAAATGTAGAATTTTGTTGCCGAAAAAAATAATGGTAATTGAACTGAACCAGCAAAAGAAAAGGGACTTTAATTACTTCTTGTAATTTGAATTTTTTTATCAACTTTGTACCTGTTTCACATATCGACTCCGGAGAGTGATACATGCATTTATGTTTGGGTGGACGGAGTAACTACACGAAATAGACAACAAAAAGATTATTAATTTTACTGAGTTGGACTCCACTAATTATTAAAGTCTATTTCCAAGAGTATATTTATCATACACTCGACTGTACCATGTGCATATAGTACACTCAAAACTAATTTTTGCTCATTTAGAACTCTTCTTTTTTTAATACATGCATTTTGCTCATTTGAATGATTTAAAATGAACAATCATGTTCACAGTACAACCGGGTGTATGATAAAATTTTGCTATCTCCAATGAATAAAATTTAAGATTTGTTACCCTTAAATTAAGTTTCTTGCAGCAATTCACTAATTTTAATTGAATATATTTTTATTATATTCATTTAAGAATGAAATTAATTAAATTCCAATCATAACAACTTGAATATTACTAAATACTAAATTAATCTATTTCCGTAAGTGGACATTCATTTTTACAATTAGTAAACAAATGTGGAAGAGGGGAAGTCAAGAATAAAAACCTTTTGAAATGAACTTGATTACCTTCTAGGAAAGGCTTCGCAAAACCCAAATGGGGTGCTTGTTTAGATATAATTGGAGCTTCGGATTGGGAATAAAAAGACAAGAGTTCCAACTCCTATGTTTCATTTGTCGAACATCGGGGATTGCGCCAAGGAGACCCATTGTCACCCTTCCTATTTGTTCTCATTGTGGAGTCTCTAAACTTGCTTATTCAAAAGGCCACCTCTATTGGCCTTTGGGAAGGTGTGCCGATCACCAAGGGTGGTTTCAAGCTCACCCATCTTCAGTATGCGGATGACACCATATTATTCTCCCCCCCGAGAATTGATTTCTTGCAAAACATAAAGAAGACTCTCATCATATTTCAACTTGCATCCGGGCTCCAAATTAATTTTCTCAAAAGTTCTTTAATGGGGATTAATGTTCCGGAATCATGGTTATCCCTCGCATCGGCCTCCTTGTTATGCAAAGGTGGAAGTCTTCCTTTTACCTATCTTGGGCTACCGGTTGGGGGTGATGTGACTCGACTAAAATCTTGGGAGCCGATTCTTGATCGCATAAGAAAAAAACTCGAATCTTGGAAGGGGCGGCTACTTTCCATAGGAGGTCGAGTTACTCTCATTAAATCATCAATATCTAGCCTCCCTTTGTACTATATGTCTCTCTTTCCCCTGCCTAAGGGTGTGATTGACAAAATTAATCAATTGCAAAGGCAATTCCTTTGGGGTGGTGGATTGGATAAAAAGTCCCTTTCCCTTGTAGCTTGGCAAATTGTCGAACTCCCAAAATCAATGGGTGGCTTGGGAGTTGGTTACATTTTTCACAGAAATCTTGCACTCTTGTTTAAATGGGTGTGGAAATTCTTCAATGATACTCAATCTCTATGGAGGCAAATTGTCCAAGAAAAGTACAGTTACCCGCAATCTCTCAATATTGATGATCTTTCACCTCCTGCTTCTGGAGGTCTATGGAAAAATATTATCTCAGCAATTTTTCGGCATCCTGTTGCTAAACTAGTGGCTGCTCAAGGTCTTAGAAAATCAATTGGAGATGGGATTTCCTCTCTCTTTTGGCACGACGTGTAGTTGGACCCAATCCCCTTAAAAGACCGATTCCCCCGCCTCTTTTTGCTTGCCACCGATAAAATGGCATGTGTTTCATCTCTTGCATTCTGGGATGGACTAAATTGGGCCTGGACTTTTTCATGGACTAGGCCCCTGAGGTCCCGGGATGAGCTTGAAAAATGTGCACTCCTTGATCTCCTGAGCCCGGTATGTTTGGATCCGTTGTCCAATGACTCTTTGATTTGGACCTTTCACAAGTCAGGAACTTTTTCAACAAAATCTTTCTCAACAGAGCTCTCTAAAGCTTCCTCTCCAATTCATTTTGATGCAATTAAGGGCCTTTGGAAAGGCCTTGTTCCTCACCGGATCGAGATTTTCGCTTGGACTGCTCTTCTCGGGCGCATCAATACCAAAGGTAAGCTTGCGAGTATTGGAATTATTCCAGTTTCCGATGCTTCCTGTGTGCTTTGTAACCAGCAATTGGAGGATCACAATCATCTCTTGCTTCACTGTCCCTTCTCTCACCAAATCTGGTCTGGTTGACTTGATCTTTGGAGTATAAAATGGGTGCAACCCTCGTGCCTACGTGACGCCTTTGATCAGTGGATTTCTCCTATCAAAAACTCTTTCTTTAAGAGGGTCTGGCTTGCAATGTTTTTCATCATCATATGGTCCATATGGAAGGAAAGGAACTCCCGGATTTTCAACAATCTATCTTCATCTCCTGCCCAAATTCATGACCTCCTTCTCCTCCGCCTTGGATGGTAAATTAGGGGGTGGAATCTTCCATTCCAATACTCTCCGACGGATATTCATCGCAATCCTCGCTGCCTTCTGTGGGGAGGTAGCCCTACTCTCTCTCTAAAGCTGCCAACATCATTGTCCTCTATTTGGGAGGCTCCAAATTCGCGCACCCTTAAGTGGAATGTTGACGCATCTTATAGTGAATCTCTTGCAAGATCTGCTATCGATGGGGTTCTTAGAAATCATCAAGGTCATTTACTATGTCTCTTCTCTGCTCCCATCCCGCCTATGGAAATTAACTGCGCTGAGGTTTTGGCTATTCATAGAGCAATCTCCATCACTTTGGCTAATGATTCCATCAAAAATTCCTCCTTTGTGCTTGAATCCGACTCTGCCAATGCTGTGGCATGGTGCAACAATGTCAATGGCGGCCCTTGGAGCTTAAATTTTCAGCTGAATTTCATTAGAAGCTCGTGTAATTCAATCTTGGATCTCAAAATCTCTCATAAAGGGCGCTCATCCAATACTGTCGCTGACGCCCTCGCCAAGAAAGGCCTCTTAAGGCTCGATAATTTTGTTGCCTGGCTTTAGCAGAACTCTTTGTTACCTCATCTTCATGATGTCTGATTGCTCTTTTTTATCCTTTTGTATCTGCTATGAAGTTTGTTCTCAGACTTGTGCAAGTAGTGTTTAAACTGCCTTTGGGCCTGCTGACTTGGTTATTTAAGTCATGCAGTGTGATGAAATAAAATTCCCAACTTATCAAAAAAAAAAATGTTTCATTTGTCGAAGGGGGGATTAAGGGGTGGGAATTGGGAATGAAAATATAAGCCTTGTCTTCCCATCAATATAAGACACTGGAATGTCTTACGAGCAAGCAGGGGTATCAAAAACAGGTCTGATCTACGGGTCCACCCGCATTCGGTCAGTATTCGATCTGCTCCGACCCGACATAATCAGGTTCCCAAAATGATCCATTCCGATCTCAAATCAACCCAGCCTAGTTATACCTGATAACCCATTCTATTACCGACCCAAAACTTATCCCAAACCCAGTTAGACATGAGAATCAAAATCCGAACCCAATCTGCATCCGACACAAACTCAACCCAAACCCAATTAGACCCGGAAAAACCATTAAGACACAACCCATTATAACCCGACCCATGGTAACCCGACCCATTAACAGCCCGACATTATCGATAGAATATGCTTTCCTCATAACATTAGTTCATGTTGTTATAAATATGAAATATTAAATAAGTGTTACTAATTAAAATCGCTAGATGTATTCTGTCTCATATATAAATATATATTTTGTTATATATGAAGATGTGAACTTATTAATGAAGTTTTTCATTTATTAATATTTATTAAGTTAATAATTGTAATGGTTTAAACTATATAGTATAATTATTAGTGTTGTCGCTCACACATGTGTACGCATGTGTGCGTGTGCACCGACATGAACCTCGTTCGACATCGTCGATGACCCAAAACAGACAGATAAAGCATATAATGGCCCGATCTAATTCCACCCTAATCTGATTAGAGCCGACCCAAGTCCACCAAAATCTCAATTGAGCTGACTTAAGTACATCCGAACACGACCTGAGACTACCCAAGTTTTTTCTTGTTTCCCATCCACACTCAACAGATCTGGTTTGTTAACTGATCCGGTTTTCTTGCAAAATCGGATTAGTTAGTGATTAACTGATCTGTTTTTGAACCGAATCAGTTAATCACTAAATTCGCTCCGGGTCCACCGGATCTGTAAGCCTGATTTGACCGGATCCGATGGACTTTTGTCCACTAGTGAAGAATTCACTCAAACTCTTTACCAAGTCCCCATTACAAGAGTTCACTCAAACCCTTTAATCCCAAACTTAAATACAGACACTTGATAATTTTGTTTAACTCTAGTATATAGAAACTGAAGAACTGTAAAGGAACATGGCACTCATAGGAACTTGAAACTCATAGGGACTGACTCAAAACGAGGAATAGAAAAATATAATTCCTTTATAACATTATTCCTTAAGCCAGACCTTATGGAATGACACAAGTCACACATTTTAAAACTTGAATTAGAAGTTCTATTTATAGTTGAATTTGTTTTGAATACTCCTTCAATAACATCCCATTACTTAGACATTATTTTTATTGTTTAGGAACGAAGAACCACTAACTCCTCTAACTTCATTTGAATGTGTACAGTAAACCTGGGTTGTGGAGCTTGGAAAAATAAGTAAACTATTGTTACTGCTTGAACGTGTACTTGGAAATCAGTTTATTAATTTTATTTTAATTAAAACTAAAAACTAAGACTAATTTAATTAAAATACCTTTTCGTTTATTAAAAGATTTTTCACAAATTAAACCCCTTATTTTCAGTTGACCGAAAATATAAAAGATAAAATGTTTATTTAAAAATAATATCTTTTCTAAAACAGAAATCTAACTAAAATCTTTTCCGAAACTAACTTCCTAATTTATAGAATCACTTTAAACTATCAGACTACACGTTTAGTTTATAGAATTACTTTGTTGTTCCTGAGACTGTTTCGAGTTGTGTTTCTAAGACTGTGACAACGTCTGTTAATATCTTTTCAACAACTAATGCATATTATCTAAAAATAATCAACCAAGTAGAGATTTATTAAGAAACAAACTCTACATAAATCCATACAGACTAAGATAATAATATGCAACTGACTCACTGACTTTTAAATATTTTTACTCTAAGTTCCACGAGTTACTTTTGACACCTTATTCCATTACCTTTCACGTTTCCACATACTTGCATGAATACTAGAAAATAAACTCATATAATATGTCTTCATCCTCCATGCTGCTCCACCTCAAGAACTGCATGCTAATAGCTCCACCTCTGGAACTTCGATGTACTAGTTCCTTTAAGAAACTTCGCACTTATAGTTCCTACTTAGTAACTTCTTGTTTCAAATCTAAAACTTTATCTTTCTGCTCCCACATAGGAAATTGCTCCGGAACTTCATATTCAATGTTCCTCTTAGAATCTACCTGGGAACTGCTCTGTTTGCGTTCCTTCTAGGAACTCTTCTAGGAACTTTGTTGCTGCTTGCTTCTGTATCGTTTTTCTTGAACTCTTCATATTTGGTTCCAACTTAAGAACTTACATATAAAGTCTAGCAGCATATCTGTATAATCAGATTTATTCTCTCTTTGGATTTCTTCCTCAGGAACTTCACTTATTGGAATTCCTTCATGATGTGATAATATTCAACCTTCCATGACTTGTTCTATGTTAATGTAATATACACATCTCAAACACACATGTTAGTTAAATAATCATCATTTGTTTACAATAATCATCATAACACTACATGACTCAACAATATATTATATATAAACTTTGTCTTTTTCTCTTCAACCCTTTTGATACGCATATCTTAACCGAAAAACCAAGTAAACTACTAAGACTTCTCTACAGGGTGGTGCATTAAATAAGACCAAAGTATTTCCACTTTCCCATCAGGCTATTAATAATATTTATACTAATATAAAAAAGCATTTTTAAGCAAGTCTACGTGTCACGTGACACTCTTCCTTTAGTTGTTTCATTCCATGTCACCATTATACACATTAAATAAATAGAAACGTGCTCCACATAAGATTCGACCACATGACCTCAAGTTAATATACTAAAGTTCTAACCAATAAGCTATGCAACATTAGATGATACTCCCTTTATTTTTTTATTTTTCTCACTTGGAATCTTGACACTATTCATACTTAGATAGAATCTTCTTAATTATAAGTGTGCGTCTCACTTGGATATTAATAAAATGTGCGTCTCACTTGGGTCTTGTTTGATTCATCTCAATTACTACTTTATTATTATCCAATCGTTATAATTTTTACTACTCCCTCCGTCCCATATTATAGTTCTTGATTCTGTTTTTTCACGGGTATTAAGGTAAATAGAATATAAGAAAAATGTAAAGAGTGTTTGTGTATTGAAAATAAATGTTATAGGGAAAAAGCTGATTTTAGGAGAGAGAATGATAATAAGTGGTGAAAGAGCATTAAATACATGACTAATTCAACCCTTGAGTTCATTAAACAAAGCAAAATACTATTTTCAAGAAGCAAATAAATAATGGTGGCACAATTTTTCTAGGAAAATCATGAAAAGGTGTGAAATAAAAATAGAAACAAGAATTATATTTTGGGACACTTTAAAAGGAAAGAAGCACTAGATATTTAAATTTAAAGATGTGCATTGGAAGACGCACACAAGAAAGTGAGAATGATAAAAAAACAGAGGGTGTATTTTTTAACGTGAAACTGTTAATAATCTAGGACTAAAAACTAGTTAAACACTAAAGAAATCGTACCAATCGATAAAAAAAAACATTTCATAATTTGTAACATATTAATAACACCAGTAGAAACCTTATATATCATCAGGTTTTTCAACTATTTAGAGCCAAGACGTTAAATTTATAACATCTATATATCTGTTTTTTTTTTTAAATACTCATATTTTAAAATGCAACAGATACAAATGGAAATTAAATGAATTGATAAAACATTCGGTAGTTATGTAAATTTAGCATCTATCTTGGTGCAAAATAAAGGATTCCAATAGCCACAGGAAGAATAAGTGATCAAAAAGATGCATTGATTACAGGATTTTATGCCTGCTTAACAAAATAACCGGAAAAAAAATTAATCTTTCATGGAATTCTACCAACTCACGTTCTTCCCACAATTAACAATTCACAAACAAAGGTAATACATAGGAGGAGCTCGATTCAACCAAAAAGCTATAGAAATCACGCGATGCATGATACAAAATTGGGTAAAAAATTAAACTCCCTAGCTATTGGGAAAATTAACATAACAATGCCTGGATAAAGTGGGATCCCCTGGCAACAAGAAAAGATATTCTCTAGAGTTTTAGCAACTCATCTCATTATAAGCAAAAACATCATCCTCATCATCATAAACATCAGGACAATAATTATTTCGGTAGTGAAACAGTGGCGGACACAAAGATGTCCGTCAGTATTTGAATGGGCGTCCGGGACTGGAAGTCTGCAAGGTAGACAAATGTGAACTACCCTCGGGGGGATGCGAGGAAACCCCCTCCGACGCTCAAGTCAGTAAGTGTCCGACAAGGATTTTAGAGAGAGAGATAGAGAGAGAAAGTAATGCTTAGAATGTGAGAGAATGTACCTGCAGAATAGTACCATTTGGCTATTTATAGTAGTACTGTTCATCTGACAGGATGCGTAATCCTTTGACACGTGTATGACTGCGATGAGTCTGACTGGAGGAAAGATTCCCTAACTTTTGTCCTTTAATGTGGCCGCGAACGCCTTCTCGGACTGTTTATTAGAAACGACTTGGATTCTATTGATGAGATCGCGCTTCGAGTTTATTGATGTCAGCCACAAGTGATGTGTCCGACAGTGAACTTGGGTGTACCCATACAACTAGCCCCCCCAGCATCATTGGAGGTCGTGACCGGCACTGATGTTATATCGAGGACGCGAGTGAATTTTACATGTTCCAGAGTTTTCTCTGTTGCCACGTGTTGCCCTAGGGAGAATTTCGGATTTCGAAAAGTGCAATCATGACCTTTTATGAAATCCCGCTCATTTTCTTTTTTATTCTTTATTAGGGTTGGCTCAACAAGCGACACTTGGCATGCATCAATGAGGGGAGTTGATGGGTCGATTCATCCAGGTCATTCAATCCCGAATTTGTAAAGAAGCGTTAGTTTTCTTTTTCTCTTTCCTTACACTTCGTCTTCAACCTTCCACATTTCTCTGGTTTGTGCGATTTCTCCAAGAACTTCAAACCTCCTTTTTCTCGCCAAGATCTTGCCTTTTTGCGACCAAATCTCCTCAAAAGTATTCTAAGTTACTTTTCGCCCTTTACACCTGAGGAATTTTAGCATTTTTCACCTCTTTTCGCCTGGGTTTAGTCAAGGGTTTACTTCAAAGCTTTCAACTTTCCGGTGAAATTACTTTCTCCGGCGTTTATTTGACTCTGGGAATTATTCTGTTCGTGCTTTTGGGGCTTTTGCTGCGCTTTTCTGGGAATCCGCTTGATTTATCGGTCATTTTCCGTCGACTTTTCTCAGGTACCTTTTTCCAACTTCTCTTCAACTGCTCTTTCTGTTTCTTTCTTTCTTTGGAACTATGTCGGACCGTTCAGACAGTCAAAATACTTTGAGTGATAAATTCATGTCTGAAAGCGAACCTTCGTCTCCCTCCTCCCTTGGTGGCGGACATAGTTCGTCTACTTCCAGCCCTAGAGAAGAGAGAACTCGTTTATTAGCTGACCTACCCCTTACTGCTGATAGATAGAGAACTCAGATCTAAGTTTCTTAACGACCGCTCTACCCCTGAGCAAGAAAATTTAACTTTCCAATATCTGTCCGTGAGGATGAGCGGTGATAGACAAACACTTCGAGAACTAAGACATCAAATTTTAGCTCGCCGGACCGTTAGAAATCCTCCCCCTGATGCTGTTCCTGGACTTGATGTTCCGCCTTTGAGGGAACATGCTTGGTTAGATAACTTAGCAGATGCTGGGGTTGTAGTGGCGGATGATTTTTACGACCGCCTTGCTCGTGATGTCGGTCCTTCTCATCCACTTGTTATTGATCTACTTTCGGACAACGACTCTTTTGCTACAATGGGCGAGACTGATGGTCTTTCTACTTCTGGCCGGGATGAAAGTATTCGTCAAACCGAGATTGTTTTGGGAGAGAGTTCCAGCATGCCTCCTAATTCTCGGCCCGAGCCAATTCCTGACCGTGATGACGATGAGTATTCCGTGATATGGCTACCGGTGGATTATAGCAGTGGCCCGAGGTCCACGGCCATCTGCAAATCCTGGCGGCAATGTGCCATAGATCTCAAGTATTGCGAGGTTGCGGAGAAGTTGTATGCCTTCCCATCGGAATATAGATTGGTAATCCCAGACAAGGGATCAAAGGTGACTGATTGTCCGGCAGGGCACATAGTTGTTTATGCGCATCATTTCGAGTTTGGGTTGCACTTTCCTTTAGATTTGACCTTCGTACGAATTTTGAAGGCTTTTAATATCTGCCTGGCTCAGCTGACACCCTTGGCCGTTAGGAATCTGGTCGCGTACATTTGGACCTGTCGCTACTTAGGTTTTCCTGAGACACTCAATCTTTTCCGTCGGCTTCACTGGCTGCGACGGAATGGCTCCACAGTGAAAGGATGGTGGAGCTTAATGACGACCAAAAATAAACTTACCGTCTATCCTAAGCTAACCGGGTTAAAAGGTTGGCAACCCGCTTTTTATTGGGTTAAAGTGCCGAATAACTTCCCTATTCGCCGCCACTTTACTAAGCCGGTCACCCGGATGGAAGATGTCCCCTCTTATGGTCTTTCTGTGGCCGAACAGAAGGCCTTTGATTATTTTGAGTCCGAGGTTGGGACTATTGCTGCTATCGGTGAAGATGCCGAGGGAAGGATCCCCTGCAGATGGCTCCCCCATGCAAAGTATATACTGGGAAACGAACCTTTGTCGGCTTTATTTCTCTGCCGGACCTACCCAGAAGGTTTGCCTCTTGAATTATGGTCCTACATAGGACTTGTGGCTCTGTTTTTTGTTAATTAATGCGATACTAATCCTTATCAGCTTTGCTATTGCAGATCCTAACAGTTTTGATCGTGAGGAGTTAGGTCTCAACGAAGATTTAACGCCAATGTCTCAAACTCCTGAGGAGCCCGTCTTTGATTATGACACTGTTCATGACCTTACTGGCGGCCTGTGCGGTGCTGATCGCGGTCGGGGTGGCCGGAACACTGGTCGGACAAATGTCCGACGTGCCGACCGTACTTCAGGTCGCACTGCCGGCCGTGGGGATCATGATTCTCCACGGCCTGTAGTTCAGGTGCCGGTTCGCCGTGGTGGCGGGAACGCTGGGCATAGGCGACCCCGCGAAGCCACCCTTGTTGAAGAAAGCCCCAGTAAGAGGCAAGCTCTGGATGCCAGTGCTGCTTCTGAGCCTCTTAACATGGGGTCCGCCATCAATATCCCGGATGAGAGCCCGGTACGAGAGTCCGCTCCTTGCCATAACCGCATTTCTCCCCTGAACGCGGCTATTGATAGCATTGGGACATCACTTGGATCCGGGTCCTCCATGCGCCAGAAAATCTATGACATCTTGAGTGGTCCAAGCTTTCTGTCAAATCTGGGTCCGGGAATATTTTCTCAGATGCACGAGTGGATAGAGCATAAGGAGATAATCCTTAGTACTGCTGGAACTCTCTTGTTATAAGCCTTGCTGATACGACCCTTGTATGCTGCGGCTTTAAGTTCTGCTACCAACCTTACTTTTGGTAGGAAATCTAGATTTTCTCTCAAAGCTTGATCATTGCTCTCTAGATCTTTGTGCTTGATCCGATAGGACGGTAAACCAACCTCTACTGGCAAGACTGCTTCCGTCCCGAAAGCTAATCTGAATGGACTTTCTCCAGTTGCTTCCTTTTCGGTTGTTCTATTGGCCCATAATACCGCTGGAACCATGTCGGCCCAAGCTCCCTTGAACTCGTCCAACTTCTTCTTGAGGGCCCCTAGAATCTGTTTGTTTGCAGCCTCAGCTTGCCAGTTACTTTGTGGGTGAGACACAGCTGAAAATGCGAACTTAACCCTGAACTCGGACAAGAAGCTTTTGACTGGCCGACAATCAAATTGCGCTCCGTGATCAAAGACTATTGCAGCCGGTATGCCAAACCTTGCCATTATATTTTTCCAAATGAACTTCTTGACTTGGTTGGATTTTATCTTTGCTGTCGGCTCTGCCTCGATCCATTTTGTGAAATAGTCGATACCAACAATCAGAAATTTCCGACCTCCGGTAGCCGTTGTGAACGGTTCTAGGATATCCACACCCCATTGTGCAAATGGTATCAGACTGAGTATGGGTTGAAGGTCAATCGCGGGCCTATTGATGATGGGGGCGAACTTTTGGCATTTATCATATTTCTTGACATAGCCCTGTGCGTCTGCCAACATACTCGGCCAGTAATACCCAGCCCACAAAGCTTTCAGTGCCAGTGCTTTCCTCCAATGTGGTTCCCACAAATTCCTTCATGGATTTCTTCTAATATCTTGACGGACTCCCATGCTGTTGCACATTTTAGCAGCGGTAGGCTAAAGGATTTCTTATACAGCTCATTCTGATAGACGATGTACCAACTAGCTTGCCGCTTCAATTTCCTGGCTGCCATAGCATCTGAAGGGAGTGAGCCCGTAAGCTTATACGCCACTAATTCACTGAACCATTCACCTTGTTGATTGATGGTATTCACAGTCACAATTTTCTCGGTGATGCTTTTTTCTTTCAAAATTTCCACCATAACGGACCTTTCTATGTTTAAAGAATCAGAGCTTGCCAATTTAGAGAGTGCATCCGCCTTGGTATTATCGGCCCTAGGGATGGCTTGAACTTCAAAGTGAATCAACTGGGCTATCAGTTCTTTGGCCTTCTCAATATATTTATGCATGTTTGCTTCTCGGACCTCAAACTCTCCCTTCAGCTGACCATTGACGAGTTGTGAATCTGTTTTCAATGATACACTCTTAGCCCCAGCGGCTATACACATTCTTAATCCAGTAATTGCGGCCTCATACTCTGCCTCGTTGTTTGAGGCTAGAAAGGAGAACTTGATGGCGTATTCAAAAACGTTTCCTTCCGGACTGGTCATCACAATGCCAGCCCCTGATCCACTCACGGCTGATGAACCATCCACCTCCAACATCCATGCTTCTTTTTCACGTTGCTCTTCTTCTTCGTAAGATGCCTCTACGATAAAGTCCGCCAATGCTTGGGCTTTTATCGCGGTTCTCGGTTTGTACTGGATGTCGTACTCGGACAACTCAACTGCTCATTTCAAAAGGCGACCTGAACTGTCCATTTTTTGCAATGCTTTTTCCAGCGGTTGATTGGTTAAAACTTGGATGGGATGACAATCAAAGTATGGTCTGAGTTTCCTAGCGGCAATTATCACAGCCAAAGCCATTTTCTCTACCAGCTGGTAACGACTCTCCGGACCGTAAAGGATGTGGCTGATAAAATATATTGGCTGCTGTCTCTTCTCCTTTTCCACCAACAACACGGTCGCGACTGTTTTAGGCGAGGCCGAGATATACAGCTGTAATACGTCTCCAGTCTCGGGCCTTGTGATGGTGGGTAGACTCTTCAAATGTTCTTTTACTGCCAGGAACGCTTTGCTTTGCTCCTCCCCCCACTCGAACTTCTTATTTCCCCTTAATAGTGCTGTAATACTCCTTATTTTTGGGAGTTATTTTGCTATAAATAAGAAAATATAAAGTAAAAGTGAAAGTATTTTATAATATAGTTTAGGTAAGCCTACAGTTATAATTTAAATATACAACCTACTTTCGGTTTTTGTTAAATAATAAATCAGAATTCGATTTGGAAACAAATCCTAATAAACTAAGGTTTCTCATACTATAAATAAGAAAAGGAAGAGGAAAAAAAATAAAATTAGAAAACCCTATTCTTCTAACTCAGCCGTTTTTTCTTCTTTTCACTCTCAAGATCTTTTTCTCTCTCCTCTCTTCTCCTACCTCCTCACGCTTCCTCGTCCTTCTTCGTTCGTTTTCTCCCCTCCTCCTGAGTTCGTCAGCCTTGAGTGGTGCGCGAGGCTTCGAGGGTGGTCGAAGGTGCTGTGCGAATCGAGGTTCGTGTGCGAGCGTTCGAGGTACTGTGGTGCATGGCGAGGTGCGAGTGTTGTGCGAGTGTTGTATGCGTGCGGTGGTGTGCGGTGTACAAACAAGGTCGAGGCTCGAGTGTGCCGTGCGAGGCTTTGAGGCTCGCGTGGACGTTCAGACTCGCGAGGCTGCTCGACGAATCGAGGCACGTGTGTGCTAGTGAAGTGCTGCCGGAGTGGTGCATCGTCACCGGCGAGATTGGTCCGGTAACCTCTATAAAAAAAATCTTGTCTTTCCTACTTTAATTTAATTGTAAAATCTGATTTCATAATTATTATACTTTCCGATTAAGCTTTATTATATTATTGTAAATAAGGTATAGTATGAGTTAAAACAAAATCAGATTTATAATTATATTATTAGTCCTTATAACGATTTTTATGTCTCAAATCTGATTTTTGTAATACTTATAAATAATTGTTTAAGTTTGTTGTTATCAACAAAGTATAATATGAGTTGACAAAAATCAGATTTACAAGAATATTATTAAATCCAAAATATGTTAGTTCAATAAAGTTTATGAAAGAAAAGTCTAACCAACAAGAACGTTCATTTTATTGTTCGAAACACTAAAATTTTACATAGTTAGTTAAGTTGATTTTTATTTTCATAATACCAAGGATTTAGCACTGAAATATTTCTATTATTCGATTAGGTCCCAATTTCATAAGCGGAACGTTTTAATAGTCAGCAAAGATTCTCCGTTACAAGGTACGTACGCGTACTAGTTCAGTTTGATATAATAGTATCATGTTTAGGTTATGATTGTTATATTGGAACCTAGAATCATGATAAGAAACTGTTGTTGATTGTGGTTGATGAGATTTTTGGTAACATGAAATCAATTGGAAATCTGTATGTATTTCCCCTTGTTGCATGACTGGTGAAATAGAATGAATTGTTATTGGAATGCGTAATTCTATTGTATCACAAGCATGAAATGAGATGGTGTCTATTAAGGATTAAGTAGCTCGTATGATTCTAGAAAGATGACGGTGCCCGTTCGATGCCAATTAAACTATAAAAATGAATTGTAGTATTTTTGTAGTATCATGTCTAGGAATGATTATTATTATTCTGTTTATGATTGGTGTATTATTTAACTGATTATGTACGTACTCAGCGTAGCTGATTGTTTGTTATTTGTGATGTTTGTTGACCTTTGATGAACCATTGATATTTAATGGGTAGCAGATTAGGTATGCTGATGATGCTGCATGAGTTTGGCATACGGGGGATATTTTAAGGTTTATGAAATTTTAAGTGTTTTTGTTGAACTTATAGAATAATTAGTATTCATAGTTAACGGTTTGAATAAAAGGGGTCCTTGGTGATTCCCGAGTTGTAGTTTAACGTAAACATTTTATTTCCGCTGCAATGTAGTTTTCTTAATAAGGAGTTGTTAACGTTTTGATTTTTATTATGCCTTACGTTTCACCGCGGCGGTAACACTCCCAAAGTCGATGCAACGTAGTTTAGACGTGTATGGATTTTGGGGGTGTTACAAGTGCAAAGAAAGGCAAAGTCTTATCTGCCGATTTTCAAATGAATCGAGTGAGGGCCGCCATTCTTCCCGTCAGCCTCTGAATGTCTTTGACGCTTTTTGGCTCGGGTAGGTCGACAATGGCTTGGACTTTGTCCGGGTTTGCATGAATGCCCCTCTTGCTTACCAAAAAGCCTAAAAACTTCCCAACTCTTACTCCAAAGACACATTTCTTTGGGTTGAATTTCATTTTATACTTTCTCAATGTCCTGAAGGTCTCTTCCAGGTCATCCAAATGTTCACGGTCAGTTTTACTCTTGACGATGGAGTCGTCAACATATGCTTCGATATTCCTTCCCCTCTGATCCGCGAATATTTTATCGACTAGCTTTTGATACGTCGCCCCCGCATTGCGGAGTCCAAACGGCATTGCCTTATAATTATATACTCCACAATCCGTGATGAATGCAACTTTTTTCCTATCGGCCTCGAGCAAGCTGATCTGATGATAGCCCGAGAATGCATCCATAAAGCTCAGTAATGCATGACCGCTAGTAGAATCTACTAGTTCAGTTGCGGATAACAATCCTTTGGGCAAGCTCTGTTGAGGTCGGTGAAATCCACGTACATCCTCCACTAGCCGTTAGCTTTCTTCACCATGACTACATTAGCCAGCCATTCTGGGTAATCACATGGCTCAATGAAGTCAGCCGCCAATAGCTTATCAACTTCCTCTTTTATGGCCTTGTTCTTTTCAGCGGAGAAATTTCGCTTCTTTTGCTTGATAGGGCGGACAGTGCTGTTGACATTTAGACGATGTACCATCACGGACGGGTCTATTCCCGGCATCTCATCCGCCGAGAACGCGAAAACATCAGCGTTTTCTCTTAGGAGAGTCACCAGGTTGACCCTGACCTTTGGGTCCATGTTTATTCCGACAGCGACTGTCCTTGCTGGGTCATCTGCCAGCATTATCTCTTGCTTCGTTTCTCCGTCTGGTTTGGGTCTTGGCGCATCCTCGGGCCTAGACTCCAGCTCTTCCATTGAAATTTCCATCATTTCTTCATCCTCTTTCTCGGATTCTGCTTCATTTGCCGGGGCTTTCTTCCGGGCTCGCCTTTGTTTCCGAGTTGGCGGATTTAATTCCTCTACCGACATTCTCCTTGCTGGCTGCTTCAGTGCCGTTAAATAACAAGACTTTGTTGTCTCCTGATTTCCTCTTATCTTTCCTGTCGTACCCAAGTTGGATACATATAGCATAGTCAAATGATATGTTGATACCACTCCTTGAATATCATGAATTAACGGTCTCCCAATGATTGCATTATATGCTCCGGGAACATCTACTACTAGGAACTCGGCCATAACATCCCCAGCCTCATCGCTTTCACCAACTCTGACTGGCAGTTTTATAATTCCCTCAGGTATTGCCGACGCTCCAGTGAATCCTATCACTGGATAGCGTACCGGCTGCAAATGTTCCCGCCCAATCATCAACTTCTCAAAAGTTGATAAAAATAAAATATTGACAGAGCTTCCTCCATCTACCAAAATTCCGTGAATCAAACAATTTGCAACTTTCAAAGTGACCACCAGTGGGTCGTCATGGGGGTACACCACATGTTTGGCATCTTAAACCGAGAACGACATGGTCGGCATAGCTGGGGGCTTCCTCCAACCGCCACTCTCATTGAAGTTTACCTGATGTCGAAATTCCTTCAAACTAGCCTTTGCCCCACTAACACTGCCGCCATGAATTGGGCCGCCACTGATCACATGTATTTCTCCTATCCGGGATTGAACATTTTGATCTCTAGACTTCACCAAATCACCTTCACTAGTCTGTACTTTGTATTGAGTGGAATATCCTCTGCGAATAAGATCCTCTAGATTATCTTTCAAGTGCCTGCAATCCTCAGTTACGTGGCCGTGATCACCATGGAAATCACACCATTTTGTCTTGTCACGGTTTTTGTGGAACATCTTTCTTGGCCGCTGCCATTTATCATTTTCCTTGTTCATAATGAATATTTGTGCCCGGGAAGTTGTGAGTTGAGTGTACGCGTCAAATTTATCTTTGCGTTCTCCCCTTTCTCGGTCACCTCGCCCTCGGTCACTTCCTTTCTTGACCATGTTAGATTCCTTCCTTTCATCTCGGCCTCGATCGTTTTCACGACCCCTGTCCATCTTTGACTTGTCCTTTTTTTTCTTATCGGACTCACGACTTTGACTGCTGGCTGCCTTGTCAAATTCTTCTCCTCTTATGAAATCGTTGGCTTTTCCCAACACTGGCCCCAATGACGTGAAAGTTTTTCGGTCGAGATAACTCCTGAACACAGTCCCTTCTCTTAATCCCGTCATCAAGGCTAGGACCGCTACATCCTGCTGCAGCCTAGGATTAGATACGGCCTCTACATTAAAAAGCCCAATGTAGTCGCGGAGAGATTCGGTTTCCCCCTGTCTGACTGACAGTAATTCCCCAGTAGTGTGCTCACGGCGCCTATTGCTTACAAAGTGAGTACTGAACAAAGATGAAAGTTGAGAGAAGCTGGAAACATTACCAGGTTTGAGACTCTTAAACCAAGTCTAAGCTATGCAAGTAAGAGTGGACGGGAAAACCTTGCACCAGATAGCGTCTACCTGCGTGTATGGATACATGTTCCCCTCGTAGGCTGCGACATGATCGTCGGGATCTGAGCTGCCGTTAAATTTGCATGATGGCATTTTGATTCTCGGCATTGGGTGATTCATAACTTCCGGCACGAATGGGGAGAATTTGGGCTTGATTAACAGATGTCCGCCAACCGAGTAGTTACTAACACCAGTGGTGCTGTACTCTCGGTATGAGCGGCTTTGATTCTCCTCTTTTGAATTATTAAGATCCTCAGTTTCCAAGGCGACTTCCTCATACTCTAGGTCATCGATTTGTCTTTCCATCTGACGTTCCTCTGGCATTAACATACGCATCCTCCTTACTGGCGTACCGTCAACGTTTCTACCGGGCATAGTCAGTGATCGTTTACGGTGCTGAACACCTTTAGTATTAGGAGCAGGAGTGCTATTAGGCTGAGTAGTGCCTTGTAACATTTGGATGAAGGATGCTACAGTTTGCAGTTGATCAGGAGAAAACTGACTCAGCTGAGCCAAATTAAATGGGACGCCACCAATGTTTACCTGAGTTATATTATTCTCAGGAAAGCACTGATCGTTGTTGCTTTCGGGCACATTGAGGTGGAACTGTGGTGCACCGATTGATCCGGTGATTGCAGGTTGAGAAGATCCTTGATCGATCTCAAATCCCGGTGGACCACGACTTGTATTGTTTGTCTTTTCCATGACTGCTTCGCAAAGATAGGAGGCCTCTCCTTCTAGCGCCAAGTTGTTTCGGTAGTGAAACAGTGGCGGACACAAAGATATCCGTTAGTATTTGAATGGGCGTCCGGGACTGGAAGTCTGCAAGGAAGACAAATGTGAACTACCCTCGGGGGGATACGAGGAAACCCCCTCCGACGCTCAAGTCAGTAAGTGTCCGACAAGGATTTTAGAGAGAGAAAGTAATGCTTAGAATGTGAGAGAATGTACCTGCAGAATAGTACCATTTGGCTATTTATAGTAGTACTGTTCATCTGACAGGATGCGTAATCCTTTGACACGTGTATGAATGCGATGAGTCTTACTGGAGGAAAGATTCCCTAACTTTTGTCCTTTAATGTGGCCGCGAACGCCTTCTCGGACTGTTTATTAGAAACGACTTGGATTCTATTGATGAGATCGCGCTTCGAGTTTATTGATGTCAGCCACAAGTGATGTGTCCGACAGTGAACTTGGGTGTACCCATACAACTAGCCCCCCCAGCATCATTGGGGATCGTGACCGGCATTGATGTTATATCGAGGACGCGAGTGAATTTTGCATGTTCCAGAGTTTTCTCTGTTGCCACGTATTGCCCTGGGGAGAATTTCGGATTTCGAAAATTGCAATCATGACCTTTTATGAAATCCCGCTCATTTTCTTTTTTATTCTTTATTAGGGTTGGCTCAACAAGCGACACTTGGCATGCATCAATGAGGGGAGTTGATGGGTCGATTCATCCTGGCCATTCAATCCCACATTTGTAAAGAAGCGTTAGTTTTCTTTTTCTCTTTCCTTACACTTCGTCTTCAACCTTCCACATTTCTCTGGTTTGTGCGATTTCTCCAAGAACTTCAAACCTCCTTTTTCTCGCCAAGATCTTGCCTTTTTGCGACCAAATCTCCTCAAAAGTATTCTAAGTTACTTTTTGCCCTTTACACCTGAGGAATTTTAGGATTTTTCGCCTCTTTTCGCCTGGGTTTAGTCAAGGGTTTACTTCAAAGCTTTCAACTTTCCGGTGAAATTACTTTCTCCGACGTTTATTTGACTCTGGGAATTATTCTGTTCGTGCTTTTGGGACTTTTGCTGCGCTTTTCTGGGAATCCGCTTGATTTATCGGTCATTTTCCGTCGACTTTTCTCAGGTACCTTTTTCCAACTTCTCTTCAACTGCTCTTTCTGTTTCTTTCTTTCTTTGGAACTATGTCGGACCGTTCAGACAGTCAAAATACTTTGAGTGATAAATTCATGTCTGAAAGCGAACCTTCGTCTCCCTCCTCCCTTCGTGACGGACATAGTTCGTCTACTTCCAGCCCTAGAGAAGAGAGAACTCGTTTATTAGCTGACCTACCCCTTACTGCTGATAGAGATAGGGAACTCAGATCTAAGTGTCTTAACGACCGCTCTACCCCTGAGCAAGAAAATTTAACTTCCCAATATCTGTCCGCGAGGATGAGCGGTAATAGACAAACACTTCGAGAACTAAGACATCAAATTTTAGCTCGCCGGACCGTTAGAAATCCTCCCCCTGATGTTGTTCCTGGACTTGATGTTCCGCCTTTGAGGGAACATGCTTGGTTAGATAACTTAGCAGATGATGGGGTTGTAGTGGCGGATAATTTTTACGACCGCCTTGATCGTGATGTCGGTCCTTCTCATCCACTTGTTATTGATCTAGGTTCGGACAACGACTCTTTTGCTACAATGGGCAAGACTGATGCTCTTTCTACTCTGGCCGGGATGAAAGTATTCGTCAAACCGAGATTGTTTTGGGAGAGAGTTCCAGCATGCCTCCTAATTCTCGGCCCGAGCCAATTCCTGACCGTGATGACGATGAGTATTCCGTGATATGGCTACCGGTGGATTATAGCAGTGGCCCGAGATCCACTGCCATCTGCAAATCCTGGCGGCAATGCGCCATAGATCTCAAGTATTGCGAGGTTGCGGAGAAGTTGTATGCCTTCCCATCGGAATATAGATTGGTAATCCCGGACAAGGGATCAAAGGTGACTGATTGTCCGGCAGGGCACATAGCTGTTTATGCGCACCATTTCGAGTTTGGGTTGCACTTTCCTTTAGATTTGACCTTCTTACGGATTTTGAAGGCTTTTAATATCTGCCTGGCTCAGCTGACACCCTTGGCCGTTAGGAATCTGGTCGCGTACATTTGGACATGTCGCTACTTAGGTTTTCCTGAGACACTCAATCTTTTCCGTCGGCTTCACTGGCTGCAACGGAATGGCTCCACAGAGAAAGGATGGTGGAGCTTAATGAAGACCAAAAATAAACTTACCGTCTATCCTAAGCTGACCGGGTTAAAAGGTTGGCAACCCGCTTTTTATTGGGTTAAAGTGCCGAATAACTTCCCTATTCGCCGCCACTTTACTAAGCCGGTCACCCGGATGGAAGATGTCCCCTCTTATGGTCTTTCTCTGGCCGGACAGAAGGCCTTTGATTATTTTAAGTCCGAGGTTGGGACTATTGCTGCTATCGGTGAAGATGCCGAGGGAAGGATCCCCTGCAGATGGCTCCCCCATACAAAGTATATACTGGGAAACGCACCTTTGTCGGCTTTATTTTTCTGCCGGACCCACCCAGAAGGTTTGCCTCTTGACTTATGGTCCGACATAGGACTTGTTGCTCTGTTTTTAGTTAATTAATGCGATACTAATCCTTATCAGCTTTGCTATTGCAGGTCCTATCAGTTTAGAACTTGAGGAGTTAGGTCTCAACGAAGATTTAACGCCAATGTCTCAAACTCCTGAGGAGCCCGTCTTTGATTATGACACTGTTCATGGCCTTACTGGCGGCCTGCACGGTGCTGATCGCGGTCGGGGTGGCCGGAACACTAGTCGGACAAATGTCCGACGTGCCGGCCGTACTCCTGGCCGTACTTCAGGTCGCACTGCCGGCCGTGGGGATCATGATTCTCCACGGCCTGTAGTTCAGGTGCCGGTTCGCCGTGGTGGCGGGAACGCTGGGCATAGGCGACCCCGCGAAGCCACCCCTGTTGAAGAAAGCCCCAGTAAGAGGCAAGCTCTGGATGCCAGTACTGCTTCTGAGCCTCTTAACATGGGGTCCGCCATCAATATCCCGGACGAGAGCCCGGTATGAGAGTCCGCTCTTTGCCATAACCGCATTTCTCCCCTGAACGCGGCTATTGATAGCATTGGGACATCACTTGGATCCGGGTCCTCCATGCGCCAGAAAATCTACGACATCTTGAGTGGTCCAAGCTTTCTGTTAAATCTGGGTCCGGGAATATTTTCTCGGATGCACAAGTGGATAGAGCATAAGGAGATAATCCTTAGTACTGCTGGAACTCTCTTGTTATAAGCCTTGCTGATACGATCCTTGTATGTTGCGGCTTTAAGTTCTGCTACCAACCTTACTTTTGGTAGGAAATCTAGATTTTCTCTCAAAGCTTGATCATTGCTCTCTAGATCTTTGTGCTTGATCCGATAGGACGGTAAACCAACCTCAACTGGCAAGACTGCTTCCGTCCCGAAAGCTAATCTGAATGGACTTTCTCCAGTTGCTTCCTTTTCGGTTGTTCTATTGGCCCATAATACTGCTGGAACCATGTCGGCCCAAGCTCCCTTGAACTCGTCCAACTTCATCTTGAGGGCCCCTAGAATCTGTTTGTTTGCAGCCTCAGCTTGCCCGTTACTTTGTGGGTGAGACACAGCTGAAAATGCGAACTTAACCCTGAACTCGGACAAGAAGCTTTTGACTGGCCGACAATCAAATTGCGCTCCGTGATCAAAGACTATTGCAGCCGGTATGCCAAACCTTGTCATTATATTTTTCCAAATGAACTTCTTGACTTGGTTGGATTTTATCTTTGCCGTCGGCTCTGCCTCGATCCATTTTGTGAAATAGTCGATACCAACAATCAGAAATTTCCGACCTCCGGTAGCCGTTGTGAACGGTCTTAGGATATCCAGACCCCATTGTGCAAATGGTTTCGGACTGAGTATGGGTTGAAGGTCATTCGCGGGCCTATTGATGATGGGGGCGAACTTTTGGCATTTATCACATTTCTTGACATAGCCCTTTGCGTCTGCCAACATACTCGGCCAGTAATACCTAGCCCTCAAAGCTTTCAGTGCCAGTACTTTTCCTCCAATGTGGTTCCCATTAATTCCTTCATGGATTTCTTCTAATATCTTGCCGGACTCCCATGCTGTTGCACATTTTTGCAGCGGTAGGCTAAAGGATTTCTTATACAGCTCATTCTGATAGACGATGTACCAACTAGCTTACCGCTTCAATTTCCTGGCTGCCATAGCATCTGAAGGGAGTGAGCCCGTAAGCTTATACGCCACTAATTCACTGAACCATTCACCTTGTTGATTGATGGTATTCACAGTCACAATTTTCTCGGTGATGCTTTTTTCTTTCAAAATTTCCACCACAACGGACCTTTCTATGTTTAAAGAATCAGAGCTTGCCAATTTGGAGAGTGCATCCGTCTTGGTATTGTCAGTCCTAGGGATGGCTTGAACTTCAAAGTGAATCAACTGGGCTATCAGTTCTTTGGCCTTCTTAATATATTTCTGCATGTTTGCTTCTCGGACCTCAAACTCTCCCTTCAGCTGACCATTGACAAGTTGTGAATCTGTTTTCAATGATACACTCTTAGCCCCAGCGGCTATACACATTCTTAATCCAGCAATTGTGGCCTCATACTCTGCCTCGTTGTTTGAGGCTAGAAAGGAGAACTTGATGGCGTATTCAAAAACGTTTCCTTCCGGACTGGTCATCACAATGCCAGCCCCTGATCCACTCACGGCTGATGAACCATCCACCTCCAACATCCATGCTTCTTTTTCACGTTGCTCTTCTTCTTCGTAAGATGCCTCTACGATAAAGTCCGCCAATGCTTGGGCTTTTATCGCGGTTCTCGGTTTGTACTGGAAGTCGTACTCGGACAACTCAACTGCCCATTTCAAAAGGCGACCTGAACTGTCCATTTTTTGCAACGCTTTTTCCAGCGGTTGATTGGTTAAAACTTGGATGGGATGACAATCAAAGTATGGTCTGAGTTTCCTAGCGGCAATTATCACAGCCAAAGCCATTTTCTTTACCAGCTGGTAACGGCTCTCCGGACCGTTAAGGATGTGGCTGATAAAATATATTGGCTGCTGTCTCTTCTCCTTTTCCACCAACAACACGGCCGCGACTGTTTTAGGCGAGGCCGAGATATACAGCTGTAATACGTCTCCATTCTCGGGCCTTGTGATGGTGGGTAGACTCTTCAAATGTTCTTTTACTGCCAGGAACGCTTTGCTTTGCTCCACCCCCCACTCGAACTTTTTATTTCCCCTTAGTAGTGCTGTAATACTCCTTATTTTTGGGAGTTATTTTGCTATAAATAAGATAATATAAAGTAAAAGTGAAAGTATTTTATAATATAGTTTAGGTAAGCCTACAGTTATAATTTAAATATACAACCTACTTTCGGTTTTTGTTAAATAATAAATCAGAATTCGATTTGGAAACAAATCCTAATAAACTAAGGTTTCTCATACTATAAATAAGAAAAGGAAGAGGAAAAAAAATAAAATTAGAAAACCCTATTCTTCTAACTCAGCCGTTTTTTCTTCTTTTCACTCTCAAGATCTTTTTCTCTCTCCTCTCTTCTCCTCCCTCCTCACGCTTCCTCCTCCTTCTTCGTTCGTATTCTCCCCTCCTCCTGAGTTCGTCAGCCTTGAGTGGTGCGCGAGGCTTCGAGGGTGGTCGAAGGTGCTGTGCGAATCGAGGTTCGTGTGCGAGGCTGCGTGTGCGAGCGTTCGAGGTGCTGTGGTGCGTGGCGAGGTGCGAGTGTTGTGCGAGTGTTGTATGCGTGCGGTGGTGTGCGGTGTACAAGCAAGGTCGAGGCTCGAGTGTGGCGTGCGAGGCTTCGAGGCTCGCGTGGACGTTCAGACTCGCGAGGCTGCTCGACGAATCGAGGCACGCGTGTGCTGGTGTAGTGCTGCCGAAGTGGTGCATCGTCACCAGCGAGATTGGTCCGGTAACCTCTATAAAAAAATCTTGTCTTTCCTACTTTAATTTAATTGTAAAATCTGATTTCATAATTATTATGCTTTCCGATTAAGCTTTATTATTGTAAATAAGGTATAGTATGAGTTAAAACAAAATCAGATTTATAATTATATTATTAGTCCTTATAACGATTTTTATGTCTCAAATCTGATTTTTGTAATACTTAAAAATAATTGTTTAAGTTTGTTGTTATAAACAAAGTATAATATGAGTTGACAAAAATCAGATTTACAAGAATATTATTAAATCCAAAATATGTTAGTTCAATAAAGTTTATGAAAGAAAAGTCTAACCAACAATAACGTTCATTTTATTGTTCGAAACACTAAAATTTTACATAGTTAGTTAAGTTGATTTTTATTTTCAAAATACCAAGGATTTAGCACTGAAATATTTCTATTATTCGATTAGGTCCCAATTTCATAAGCGGAACGTTTTAATAGTCAGCAAAGATTCTCCGTTACAAGGTACGTACGCGTACTAGTTCAGTTTGATATAATAGTATCATGTTTAGGTTATGATTGTTATATTGGAACCTAGAATCATGATATGGAACTGTTGTTGATTGTGGTTGATGAGATTGTTTGGTAACATGAAATCAATTGGAAATCTGTATGTATTTCCCCTTGTTGCATGACTGGTGAAATAGAATGAATTGTTATTGGAATGCGTAATTCTATTGTATCACAAGCATGAAATGAGATGTTGGATTGAAATTCTATGATTAATAATTGTAGCAAGGATTTATAAGAGGTTGCCTAAACAAAAGGATTTTATATGATGTTATAGAAATCATTTGCTTAATGTTGTATGAATGAGTATCGCTAAAAAGGATTGTTGGCAATCAACTTGTAGTTGGATTCCTTACAAGTAATGAACAATGGGGGGAGTGTGAGACTTGTTCTACACTCCTACGCAGGCCTATTGTGACGACAGTAGTGTCCTTATAAATTTTGCTAACTCAAGTAGGCGGAATGTTCCGTACGATCTTGGGGGTATGCATACTAAGGTGATGGATGTGGAACGAAACAAAACTGTATTTACATTCCATCTAATAGACTAAGTTGTCTATTAAGGATTAAGTAGCCCGTATGATTCTAGAAAGATGACGGTGCCCGTTCGATGCCAATTAAATTATAAAAATGAATTGTAGTATTTTTGTAGTATCATGTCTAGGAATGATTATTATTATTCTGTTTATGATTGGTGTATTATTTAACTGATTATGTACGTACTCAGCGTAGCTGATTGTTTGTTATTTGTGATGTTTGTTGTCCTGTGATGAACCATTGATATTTAATGGGGAGCAGATTAGGTATGCTGATGATGCTGCATGAGTTTGGCATACGGGGGATATTTTCTGGTTTATGAAATTTTAAGTGTTTTTGTTGAACTTATAGAATAATTAGTATTCATGGTTAACGGTTTGAATAAAAGGGGTCCTTGGTGATTCCCGAGTTGTAGTTTAACGTAAACATTTTATTTCCGCTGCAATGTAGTTTTCTTAATAAGGAGTTGTTAACGTTTTGATTTTTATTATGCCTTGCGTTTCACCGCGGCGGTAACACTCCCAAAGTCGATGCAACGTAGTTTAGACGTGTATGGATTTTGGGGGTGTTACAAAACTGGTCATCAGAGCCAAAAGTTCCTATTTTCAAAGATGTTTTAAAAGATTTTAAAATGGGTAGTATGGGATAAGAGCATATAGATTACTTTTGCGTGCATTAAAGCATTAGAATGATTTTATTTGTAATGCCTTTCTTGCCTTTACTTATTATATGAATCATTAGAAAGCATGCAAATACTGTGGAATGAATCAGATGTCTGATTATATGAAATATAGTGTGGTTTGCTTGATTGAATTGGTGAAAGGTTTTTTAAAATCTTTGAAATGTGAATAGAGTAGGAGGATGTACAAGGATAGGTACGTAGATAGTGGTTAAAAGCACTAAAATTCGATAGTAAAATATTTTATTTCCTAAAATTTCGAATTAATATAATATTCCAAAGACGTGTCAAAAAGGTATTGAACTAAAACCTTATTTGGAATATTTTAGGAAAGAATCGTATAAATTGTTATAAATGTTTTGAACTTGGAGTTCTAAAATTGAACATAATCGTTTTACCTCTTATATATGTTTATATATAATGTATACTTACAAAAAAAAACCTTAAATTCACAAAACTTAGACTATTTTCTTCTTTAAATTAGCAGATGGTTTATGACATAGGTCCTAAGGAATACCTGATGAAGCACCGAATAGCGGAAGATTGGGACATCTGGGCCCATAAGATGAAAGCTGCTATGGAATATAGGACCTTGCAGGGAGATACTAGGCTTAGGACTAAAATGGAGAAAATATATTTTATGCTGCAGTACGTCCCTAAGGAGGAACCCTACCTTTTCGTACACCGTAGATATGGGGATATATGGTTAGGAAATGGAGGTTTAAATAGGGCCAAACACACTGACTGGAACCAATACCTTCCTACTGTAGGACATTTCATTACTGATCTTAAATACTGTGAAAATGAATGGAGAATTCGTGAGAAAAGAAGTTGGGAGCCCTCTACCTCATCACCTCTAGTTAGAGGAACCTATCATGTGGGGGAAAGCTCGGGGATTAATGTGACTTCTGAGAACCCTAGAGTTAAACCTGAGCCGCAAGCGTCCTTTAGAGCTGCAAAAAGAGCTAGGTACCAAACTTTTGAGGATGAGTTCATACCCGAGGACTACCACATAGCGTCGAACCTCAGAACTGTTACCTACATTTCCGATGATGAGGGGAATAATAGGACATTCATCGCAGTGATTGGGGAAGATAATGTTGAACCTATACTTGACTTAGAAAATGAGGAAGATGGAGATCTTGATGAAAATGAGCCTGCTGAAGAGGGAGATCCTAATGAGAATGAGCCTGCTGAGGAGGATCCGATTGAGGAAAATGACCAAGAAGCAGAAGAAGAGCCCATAGAAGAAGAACCTCTGGAGGAAGAACCTCTGGAGGAAGATGAACCTATAGAGGATGACGAGTCTTCTGAGGACGAAGCTGACATGGAAGAAGGAATAGAAAATCCTAATTCAGATGACGAAGCTCACCATTATATAATTAGGATTAGAATATTATTGTATTCGTTTATTTCAGTTTTAATAAGGCTTGCATGCCAAGTAGCAAATTAGTATTCTTTATTCCTTTATTTATTCATATTATGTTTTCCTTGGAAACAATAAATTTTACCCTTTTCAATAACAATACAACAGTTTTATTCTTTTATTTGATGTAACGTCTTATTTGAGATGTTTATATTGTAAGTCAATAGAGACTTAATGATTGTTCGCAATAAAAAAAATGTGTTATATAAACGTGTCAATGTGTAGTAGTTAAATAAATAAACGACTATGTGCATATCGCTGAAACAGCCGTTGTGTCATTTTTCAGCGCAGAATGGTTCGTCATGGCGGCACGCCTGATACCTCTCTGAATGTCGAGCAATCGATTCGTGATCTAGTGCAGATCACAGCTAACCTAGCCCAGGGTCATAACCGGGATGGGGACTTGTCTGAAAAGGTTACCCGTAGAAACCCACCAATATTGAATGGGAAAGGGCGACCCGAGGATTTGGAAAACTGGGTTGGGGAGTTTGATAAACTGTTCTTTACCCTCTCCTGTACAGATGATAAGACTGTGCGCTTAGCAAGCTATTACCTACAGAGGGATGCCCACTTTTGGTGGACCCAAGCTAAGGACAACCTCCTTAAATAACCTGACTTTGGGTGGGAAACCTTCAAGAAAGCCTTGAGGGATAAGTATTACCCTCCATACCTCAAGAAGCAGAAAGCCCAAGAGTTTATGATGCTAGAATAAGAGAACCTGTCTATTGAGGAGTATTATCGCAAATTCATTGAGTTGATGAGTTTTGCTCCTGAAATTGCCCCTACTGAGGAGGCTAAGGGCTCACGTTTTGAATTAGGGCTCACCCTTGACCTACAAGGGAGACTAGGGGGAGATACTTTCACCTCGTTGGACCATGTCTTTGGCAAAGCTGCCCACCTATATGCCATAAGGAAACGAGAGGAAGGGGGTAAACAAGGTGAGAAGCGAAAGGAGAATCCAAATCCCGAGGTTCAAAGGTTCGAAAAGAAACACCATGGGAACCAGAACAATCAAACCTCCCAAAGGAACTTTGGTAAGGGACCCAACAACAACAACACTCAACACAATAACAATAACCGCAATAATAACACCAACAACCGCAGACCTGAGCGTGTGTACAGGTGTAAGAAGTGCCCAAACAACCATCCTGGGCGAGATTGCGAAGGTAATAAGGTGGAGTGTCGTGAATGTGGAAAATTGGGGCATAGGGCGTATGAGTGCTACTCAAAGAATAAGGTTAACCCCAATGGTCAAAAGAAAGGGAACTATGAAGACAAGCCTAGGAATGGGAATGGAAATGGTGGAAATGCATACAATGGGTCAGGGAACTCTAATTACTCCAAACCACCAACTAATGCAAATAATCAGGCACCATCTGGGAACCATGTGACCAACAACAATGATAATAAGGGAAAAGGGAAGCTGTATATGATGACGGCTAGTGAAGAGGAAGCTCGTAGAGATGTTGTCACTGGTATTTTCTCTATCAACTCAATTCCTGTTAAAGTATTGTTCGATTCTGGAGCATCTTTGTCTTTTATTGCCCATACAACTGCTAGAACACTAGCACTGGTTGAGTCCGAGTCAATTTCTATGCCTATAATTATTCCGTCTGGGGATACTGTAAATTGCTCTAAGAAATTCCTGAATGTCTCGCTGAAAATAGGGGACGGCTTCTTTCCCTCCGACCTAATAGAGTTTAACTTATCGAACCTAGACATCATTTTGGGGATGGACTGGCTTGGGAAGTACAAGGCTAAGATAGACTGTGATGCACAGAAAGTGGAACTGAGAGATCCTTCGGGAAAAAGGGTGTCATATAGGAGAATACCTCGAGAACCTGGGATTAAGGTAATCAATGTCTTGCAACTTAAGGGTTATATAGACAAAGGATGGCCTCTCTTTATGTGTTCTGTGAGAAGGGTTGAGGATGATCCATTAAAACCTGATGATGTGTCTATAGTTAGCGAATTCCATGATGTTTTTCCTGAAGAAATACCTGGTATGCCGCCAAGGAGAGATGTAGAGTTCACTGTTAACTTAGTACCTGGAACTGGACCTATCTCAAAAGCCCCATACCGAATGGCTCCAGCAGAAATGAACGAGTTGAAAAACCAGTTGGAAGAACTACTAGAGAAAGGGTACATTAGACCTAGTATGTCACCATGGGGAGCCCCTGTCTTATTTGTGAAAAAGAAGGATGGTAGTTTGAGGTTGTGTATAGACTACCGTGAGTTGAACAATGTCACTGTGAAAAACAAATATCCATTACCTAGGATAGATGATTTGTTTGACCAACTTCAAGGTGCAGGGATTTTCTCGAAGATAGATTTCAGGTCTGGTTACCATCAGTTGAGGATTGCTGACCAAGATATACCTAAAACTGCCTTCAGGACTAGGTATGGACACTATGAGTTTACCGTCATGCATTTTGGGTTAACCAATGCACCTGTTGTTTTCATGGACCTTATGAATAGGATTTTTCGACCCTACCTCGATAAATTCGTAGTCGTGTTCATAGACGATATATTGATCTATTCAAGGAGCAAGGAGGAACATGAGGGACATTTGAGGCTTATTTTACAGACACTTAGGGAGAACCAACTGTATATGAAGTTTTCAAAATGTGAGTTTCGGTTAGAAAAAGTGTCATTTTTGGGTCATTTCGTCTCTAAGGAGGGTGTGTCAGTAGATCCTGCAAAGATAAAAGCTGTAAGCGAATGGCCTACACCAAAGAATGCCACAGATATAAGGAGTTTCTTGGGTTTAGCCGGTTATTATAGGAGGTTTGTGAAAGACTTTTCGAAGATAGCAAAACCCATGACTAACTTAATGAAGAAAGATTGCAAGTTTAAATGGACTGACGATAGTGAGAAAGCCTTTCAAACACTCAAAGAGAGATTAACCTCAGCACCTGTTCTAGCCTTGCCTAACGGGGATGAGGGGTATAATGTCTATAGTGATACGTCAAAGAATGGGTTGGGTTGTGTTCTTATGCAAAATGGGAAAGTCATAGCTTATGCATCCCGTCAACTGAAACCATATGAGGTTAATTGCCCAACACATGACCTAGAGTTGGCCGCAATTGTCTTTGCCTTAAAAATCTGGAGACATTACCTTTACGGGGTGACTTGTCGAATTTTCACCGATCACAAAAGCCTCAAATACATCTTCACCCAGAAAGACCTTAATATGCGACAACGCAGGTGGTTAGAGCTCATTAAGGACTATGACTTAGATATTCAATACCATAAGGGTAAAGCAAACGTTGTTGCTGATGCATTGAGTCGTAAGTCTAGCCATAGCCTGAACACCTTGGTAGTTGCTGACAAACTATGTGAAGAATTTTCTAAACTCCAGATCGAAGTGGTTCATGAAGGGGAAGTGGAAAAGTTATTGAGTGCCTTAACCATCCAGCCCAACTTCCTAGATGAAATAAGAGAGGGTCAGCCTGGGGATGTGAAACTTGAGCGGGTCAGAGCAAAACTTAAAGAGCGAAAAGCAGAAGGGTTTGAAATCCATGAGGATGGGAGCATACGCTACAAGGGTCGGTGGTGTGTCCCGCAAAAATGTGAGGAGTTGAAGCAAAAGATAATGAGTGAAGGTCATAATACGAGTTATTCCGTCCACCTAGGGGGGGATAAGTTATATAAGGACCTCAAAAAGATGTTTTGGTGGCCTGGAATGAAAAGGGCAGTAGCCGAGTTTGTTTCCAAATGCCTAACGTGCCAGAAGGTTCAGAGTAAACACAAGAGACCTCAAGGTAAAATCCAACCTCTTGACATTCCAACATGGAAGTGGGATTCGATATCCATGGACTTCGTCGTAGCCTTACCTAGGAGTCGGGGAGGTAATAACACAATATGGGTGATAGTGGATCGGTTGACCAAGACTGCAAGGTTTATACCCATGAAAGACACGTGGAGTATGGAAGCCCTAGCCAAAGCATATGTTAAACATGTCATTCGACTGCACGGAGTACCCACGAGTATAGTGTCTGATAGGGATTCGCGATTCCTTTCGAATTTCTGGAAAAAGGTACAGGAAGCATTTGGTAGTGAGCTATTGATGAGTACCGCCTTTCACCCAGCTACAGACGGTCAAACAGAAAGAACCATCCAGACCTTGGAAGACATGTTAATAGCTTTTGCCTTAGAATACCAGGGATCATGGGAAGACCATTTAGACCTCATAGAGTTCTCATACAACAACAGTTATCATGCTAGTATCAAAATGGCTCCATTTGAAGTGTTGTATGGGAGAAGGTGTCGCAGTCCTTTGTGCTGGAACGATATTAGTGAGACGGTGGTGTTGATGAAGTGCGAGTCATTCAAGAGAAGATTAGGGCAGCACAGGACAGGCAGAAGTCCTATGCAGATCAGAAGCGAAGGGAAGAGAACTATGAAGTTGGTGAAAAAGTGTTGCTGAAGGTGTCTCCAATGAAAGGAGTGATGCGACTTGGGAAGAAAGGGAAACTAAGCCCTAATTTCATAGGACCATATGAGATTTTGGCGAGAGTAGGCAAAGTGGCTTATCGCTTAGTTTTGCCAAACGACTTAGAAAGGGTTCACAACGTGTTTCACTTATCCCAACTTCGGAAATACATACCTGACGAGTCGCATGTCCTAGAACCTAAAAACGTCGAGTTAGACGAAACCTTGTCCTATGAGGAGAAACCCATCAAGATTCTAGACCACAAGGTGCGTAGTACGAGAAATAAGGACGTCAAAATCGTGAAGGTGTTGTGGAGAAATCAGAATACTGAAGAAACCACATGGGAAGCAGAGAATGCGATGCGTCTAAAGTACCCTGAGCTTTTTCAAGAGGTAGGCGAGTTACGAGGACGTAACTTTTCTTTTAAGGGGGGAAGAATGCGATAGAATTTCGCGCTTCCCCTAAAGTTTGCTTAACTTGTTCTTTATGTGTATTATTGCTTATGTGACTTGCGAAAACTAGAAAACGCTTGTGAAATTTTGGGACTTAGAAGTGCAAAAGTTCGTCGTTAAGACTGGCTACCTCAAAGTTTCGGGATGAAACTTCCTTTAAGGAGGAAGCCTGTAATAATCCTTTTTTATGGGAGTTATTTTGCTATAAATAAGAAAATATAAAGTAAAAGTGAAAGTATTTTATAATATAGTTTAGGTAAGCCTACAATTATAATTTAAATATACAACCTACTTTCGTACCTAATTATATTTTAATTCGGTTTTTGTTAAATAATAAATCAGAATTCGATTAGGAAACAAATCCTAATAAACTAAGGTTTCTCATACTATAAATAAGAAAAGGAAGAGGAAAAAAAAAATTAGAAAACCCTATTCTTCTAACTCAGCCGTTTTTTCCTCTTTTCACTCTCAAGATCTTTTTCTCTCTCCTCTCTTCTCCTCCCTCCTCACGCTGCTTCCTCCTCCTTCTTCGTTCGTTTTCTCCCCTCCTCCTGAGTTCGTCAGCCTTGAGTGGTGCGCGAGGCTTCGAGGGTGGTCGAAGGTGCTGTGCGAATCGAGGTTCGTGTGCGAGGCTGCGTGTGCGAGCGTTCGAGGTGGTGTGATGCGTGGCGAGGTGCGAGTGGTGTGCGAGTGTTGTATGCGTGCGGTGGTGTGCGGTGTACAAGCAAGGTCGAGGCTCGAGTGTGTTTACGAGGCTTCGAGGCTCGCGTGGACGTTCAGACTCGCGAGGTTGCTCGACGAATCGAGGCACGCGTGTGCTGGTGAAGTGCTGCCGGAGTGGTGCATCGTCGCGGGTGGTTGTCGCCGGCGAGATTGGTCCGGTAACCTCCATAAAAAAAAATCTTGTCTTTCCTACTTTAATTTAATTGTAAAATCTGATTTCATAATTATTATGCTTTCCGATTAAGCTTTTTTATTGTAAATAAGGTGTAGTATGAGTTAAAACAAAATCAGATTTATAATTATATTATTAGTCCTTATAACGATTTTTATGTCTCAAATCTGATTTTTGTAATACTTATAAATAATTGTTTAATTTTGTTGTTATAAACAAAGTATAATATGAGTTGACAAAAATCAGATTTACAAGAATATTATTAAATCCAAAATATGTTAGTTCAATAAAGTTTATGAAAGAAAAGTCTAACCAACAAGAACGTTCATTTTATTGTTCGAAACACTAAAATTTTACATAGTTAGTTAAGTTGATTTTTATTTTCATAATACCAAGGATTTAGCACTGAAATATTTCTATTATTCGATTAGGTCCCAATTTCATAAGCGGAACGTTTTAATAATCAGCAAAGATTCTCCGTTACAAGCTACGTACGCGTACTAGTTCAGTTTGATATAATAGTATCATGTTTAGGTTATGATTATTATATTGGAACCTAGAATCATGATAGGGAACTGTTGTTGATTGTAGTTGATGAGGTTGTTTGGTAACGTGAAATCAATTGGAAATCTGTATGTATTTACCCTTGTTGCATGACTGGTGAAATAGAATGAATTGTTATTGGAATGCGTAATTCTATTGTATCACAAGCATGAAATGAGATGTTGGATTGAAAATGCTATGATTAATAATTGTAGCAAGGATTTATAAGAGGTTGCCTAAACAAAAGGATTTTATATGATGTTATAGAAATCATATGCTTAATGTTGTATGAATGAGTATCGCTAAAAAGGATTGTTGGCAATAAACTTGTAGTTGGATTCCCTACAAGTAATGAACAATGGGGGGAGTGTGAGACTTGTTCTACACTCCTACGCAGGCCTACTGTGACGACAGTAGTGTCCTTATAAATTATGATAACTCAAGTAGGCGGAAGGTTCCGTACGATCTTGGGGGTATGCATACTAAGGTGATGGATGTGGAACGGAATGAAACCGTATTTACATTCCATCTAATAGACTAAGTTGTCTATTAAGGATTAAGTAGCCCGTATGATTCTAGAAAGATGACGGTGCCCGTTCGATGCCAATTAAACTATAAAAATGAATTGTTGTATTTTTGTAGTATCATGTCTAGGAATGATTATTGTTATTCTGTTTATGATTGGTGTATTATTTAACTGATTATGTACGTACTCAGCGTAGCTGATTGTTTGTTATTTGTGATGTTTGTTGACCTGTGATGAACCATTGATATTTAATGGGGAGCATATTAGGTATGCTGACGATGCTGCATGAGTTTGGCATACGGGGGATATTTTCTTGTTTATGAACTTTTAAGTGTTTTTGTTGAACTCATAGAATAATTAGTATTCATAGTTAACGGTTTGAATAAAAGGGGTCCTTGGTGATTCCCGAGTTGTAGTTTAACGTAATCATTTTATTTCCGCCGCAATGTAGTTTTCTTAATAAGGAGTTGTTAACGTTTTGATTTTTATTATGCCTTGCACTTCACCGCGGAGGTAACACTCAAAAAGTCGATGCAACGTAGTTTAGACGTGTATGGATTTTGGGGGTGTTACAAGTGCAAAGAAAGGCAAAGTCTTATCTGCCGATTTTGAAATGAATCGAGTGAGGGTCGCGATTCTTCCCGTCAGCCTCTGAATGTCTTTGACGCTTTTTGGCTCGGGCAGGTCGACAATGGCTTGGACTTTGTCCGGGTTTGCATGAATGCCCCTCTTGCTTACCAAAAAGCCTAAAAACTTCCCAGCTCTTACTCCAAAGACACATTTCATTGGGTTGAGTTTCATTTTATACTTTCTCAATGTCCTGAAGGTCTCTTCCAGGTCATCCAAATGTTCACGGTCAGTTTTACTCTTGACGATGGAGTCGTCAACATATGCTTCGATATTCCTTCCCCTCTGATCCGTGAATATTTTATCGACCAACTTTTGATACGTCGCCCCTGCATTGCGGAGTCCAAACGGCATTGCCTTATAATTATATACTTCACAATCCGTGATGAATGCAGCTTTTTTCCTATCGGCCTCGAGCAAGCTGATCTGATGATAGCCCGAGAATGCATCCATAAAGCTCAGTAATGCATGACCGCTAGTAGAATCTACTATTTGATCTATTCTCAGTAGCGGATAAAAATCCTTTGGGCAAGCTCTGTTGAGGTCGGTGAAATCCACGTACATCCTCCACTGGCCGTTAGCTTTCTTCACCATGACTACATTAGCCAGCCATTCTGGGTAATCACATGGCTCAATGAAGTCAGCCGCCAATAGCTTATCAACTTCCTCTTTTATGGCCTTGTTCTTTTCAGCGGAGAAATTTCGCTTCTTTTGCTTGATAGGGCGGACAGTGCTGTCGACATTTAGACGATGTACCATCACGGACGGGTCTATTCCCGGCATCTCATCCGCCGAGAACGCGAAAACATCAGCGTTTTCTCTTAGGAGAGTCACCAGGTTGACCCTGACCTTTGGGTCCATGTTTATTCCGACAGCGACTGTCCTTGCTGGGTCATCTGCCAGCATTATCTCTTGCTTCGTTTCTCCCTCTGGTTTGGGTCTTGGCGCATCCTCGGGCCTAGACTCCAGCTCTTCCATTGAAATTTCCATCATTTCTTCATCCTCTTTCTCGGATTATGCTTCATTTGCCGGGGCTTTTGGGCGGGCGCGGATGTGTCGTCGTGCACCGCACCCGGCCAAAGATAAAATTTCTCCTACTCTCTTTTACACTAAGATAGTATAATGGAAGTAGGGGTCGTATCCACAGGGAAACAGGGACGAGTTTAATACTTAGCGTGATTCGAAACCTAGATTAAGCTAAGGGCCGAGAAACCTAATAATAATTACAAAGGGGGGTTTCAAGTAGATTATACGAACAAACTAAAACTAACTAGCATATAAACAAAATGAGAAATCAATATGGGAAGATCTTGAATCTGATTAACATCCACTTTAATTCATTATCGATCCTTGAACCTCCACTCTAATTATTTCCATAATTATCTATTGTTGAGAATTAATCTCGCGTTCTCCTTATTCTTAGTTGAATAGCACGATCAGCGTGACTATAAAACCCTAACTAAAGGATAACCTAGTACGATCGCGTCTAAGTTCAATCCAATAGCAGCAATAAACACAGAGAACCAACAGACCTGCTAACGTCATACAAGCGATAAACATTCAACAGTTGATTCAATTTCCCCAAGAAATAACCAAGACGATCTGCATCTAAGTTACTCCCTAGTTTGCTACCAATTGATAAAAGAATAAAACAATCCGATTCTATTCTTAAATCTAGCATTAGATTAATTACACAATCAAACTAGTAACGTTCCTAGCATAATCATGCAAAAATCATAGAAAGCAAGCATAGAAATTAAACCATAATCAAAGAAACTAAATAGAGAGGAAAGATCTCACAATAATGCTTGAAGCTCCATATTAATCTCGTTCAAGAACGGTTCAAGCTACAATCGGCATAGCATAAGCCAATCCCATAAGTGAAATCTACAAAAACTAAACTAGAAAATAAAAACTAAAAAGAGAAGACAACAAGAGAGGAGTGGAGTTTTGGAGACTCCCTCTCCTTGTGGCTGCTGCCCCCTAGGTCCAAAAATCAAGTTTAGTATTTATACTAAAGCTCAAAAATCAGCCGACATTTAGACCGACCTAGGGGTCGCGAGGTGCGAGTCTGGTCGCACCGTGCGAGTGATCTCTGCCTCCAACACGAGCTGAAGAACTGGGCCAAGCCAACAGGTCGCACCGTGCGAGGAATCTCGCGAGGTGCGAGCAAGCAGGTCGCGAGGTGCGACCTAGCTCGCGAGGTGCGAGCTGCTGTGCTGGGCAGCCTTGCTTCGAGCTCGCACTGGGCTTGCGATGGGCGAGCGCTGGGCTTGCGATGGGCGAGCGCTAGGCGAGCATGCTGCTGGGCGATGATGCGGCTGGGCCTTGCGTGTGCTGCTGGATGGATGAGAGCTGGGCGATGATGCGGCTGGGCCTTGCGATGCTCACGAGAGCCTGGCTTGGCGAGCTTGTGGTGATGCTTAGGCTTGCGGTGAAGCTTGGGCTTTGCTCGGCTCAAATGCACTTCACCTTGGAAGCTCGGAATACATGACGTTAACACAAATTATCTCGCAAAACTCCGAACTTCCGCTAAGAGTTAAATAAAACACGAATGTTAACAATTACAATCAAACCCTTAGCAAAGTGCACCCAAAGCTACGTAAATACTACGTGTAACTTGAGCGTATCAGCTTTCTTCTGGGCTCGCCTTTGTTTCCGAGTTGGCGGATTCAATTCCTCTACCGGCATTCTCCTTGCCGGCTGCTTCAATGCCGTTAAATAACAAGACTTTGCTGTCTTCTGATTTCCTCTTATCTTTCCTGTCGTACCCAAGTTGGATACATATAGCATAGTCAAATGATATGTTGATACCACTCCTTGAATATCATGAATTAACGGTCTCCCAATGATTGCATTATATGCTCCGGGAACATCTACTACTAGGAACTCGGCCATAACATCCCTAGCCTCATCGCTTTCACCAACTCTGACTGGCAGTTTTATAATTCCCTCAGGTATTGTCGACCCTCCAGTGAATCCTATCACTGGATAGCGTACCGGCTGCAAATGTTCCCGTCCAATCATCAACTTCTCAAAAGTTGATAAAAATACAATATTGGCAGAGCTTCCTCCATCTACCAAAATTCCGTGAATTAAACAATTTGCAACTTTCAAAGTGACCACCAGTGGGTCGTCATGGGGGTACACCACATGTTTGGCATCTTCAACCGAGAACGACATGGCCGGCATAGCTGGTGGCTTCCTCCAACGGCCACTCTCATTGAAGTTTACCTGATGTCGAAATTCCTTCAAACTAGCCTTTGCCCCACTAACACTGCCGCCATGAATTGGGTCGCCACTGATCACATGTATTTCTCCTATCCGAGATTGAACATTTTGATCTCTAGACTTCACCAAATCACCTTCACTGGTCTGTACTTTGTATTGAGTGAAATATCCTCTGCGAATAAGATCCTCTAGATTATCTTTCAAGTGCCTGCAATCCTCAGTTACGTGGCCGTGATCACCATGGAAATCACACCATTTTGTCTTGTCACGGTTTTTGTGGAACATCTTTCTTGGCCGTTGCCATTTATCATTTTCCTTGTTCATAGTGAATATTTGTGCCCGGGAAGTTGTGAGTTGAGTGTACGCGTCAAATTTATCTTTGTGTTCTCCCCTTTCTCGGTCACCTCGCTCTCGGTCACTTCCTTTCTTGACCATGTTAGATTCCTTCCTTTCATCTCGGCCTCGATCGTTTTCACGACCCCTATCCTTCTTTGACTTGTCATTTTTTTTCTTATCGGACTAACGACTTTGACTGCTGGCTGCCTTGTCAAATTCTTCTCCTCTTATGAAATCTTTCACTTTTCCCAACACTGGCCCCAATGACGTGAAAGTTTTTCGGTCGAGATAACTCCTGAACACAGTCCCTTCTCTTAATCCCGTCATCAAGGCTAGGACCGCTACATCCTGCTGCAGCCTAGGAATAGATACGACCTCTACATTAAAACGCCCAATGTAGTCCCGGAGAGATTCGGTTTCCCCCTGTCTGACTGACAATAATTCCCCAGTAGTGTGCTCACGGCGCCTATTGCTTACAAAGTGAGTACTGAACATAGATGAAAGTTGAGAGAAGGTGGACACATTACCAGGTTTGAGACTCTTAAACCATGTCTAAGGTATGCAAGTAAGAGTGGACGGGAAAACCTTGCACCAGATAGCGTCTACCTGCGTGTATGGATACATGTGCCCCTCGTAGGCTGCGACATGATCGTCGGGATCTGAGCTGCCGTTAAATTTGCATGATGGCATTTTGATTCTCGACATTGGGTGATTCAGAACTTCCGGCACGAATGGGGAGAGATTGGGCTTGATTAACAGATGTCCTTCAACCGAGTAGTTACTAACACCAGTGGTGTTGTACTCTCGGTATGAGCGGCTTTGATTCTCCTCTTTTGAATTATTAAGATCCTCAGTTTACAAGGCGACTTCCTCATACTCTGGGTCATCGATTTGTCTTTCCATCTGGCGTTCCTCTTGCATTAACGTACGCATCCTCCTTACTGGCGTACCGTCAACGTTTCTACCGGCCATAGTCAGTGATCGTTTACGGTGCTGAACACCTTTAGTATTAGGAGCAGGAGTGTTATTAGGCTGAGGAGTGCCTTGTAACATTTGGATGAAGGATGCTACAGTTTGCAGTTGATCAGGAGAAAACTGACTCAGCTGAGCCAAATTAAATGGGACGCCACCAGTGTTTACCTGAGTTATATTATTCTCAGGAGTGCACTGATCGTTGTTGCTCTCGGGCACATTGAGGTGGAACTGTGGTGCACGGATAGATCCGGTGATTGCAGATTTGCATAATTGATGTTTGATATTAATTGATTGGAAATTGGATTTATTTGTGATTTATGCTCAAATAATTTTATAAAGTTCCGAATTTTTTATATTATGGATGAAATAAATTGGTTAATTTACTCTAAAATTTTCAGATTTTTATAAATATATTTGTTAGATTTATAATTATTTATGATAAATTTGATTAATCATTGAAATAATTTGTTAACAATTAAAGATTTGATTTTTAATTTGTTAAATAAATCAAATGTTCATCAACCACATAGATCTAGAATAATATGATGGCTGAAAATAATTTGATTATTTTTCCCACTAATTTTCATATTTTATCATATTATTTATGAGTTTTGGTTAAATTTTATGTTAAATTTGATTATTCATAGAATTTAAGGATAACAATTAAAATATATGATTTTATTTGTTAAGATAATTCAGTAGATCACCCTAAAAATAATTTTCGAATATTTCAGATTTTAATTGTTAATTTTCTGAATTTTTCGGATATTATCTGATTTTTGCCCTAATTTTGAATTTTTAATAAGATTTATTGTTTAATATAGATTATACATTCAAATATAATCTCAACAAACCTAAAAATTTGTTTAAGATTTGTTGATTGATTCAAAAAAATTTGCCACATATTTTCGGATTTTTTAAACTAATTAAATCCTAAATCTTTATATAAATTGTTAGTTAAAGATTAATTAGAATTTTGGTAAATTGTTACAAAATTCAAAAAGGAAGCCCACCATGGCTGGGTGACCCCACTTGCGGCGGTGGAGCCTCGATGGAGGGCAGTTTTGGTCGGCGGCAAAGGGCAATTGCCGGGTGATGGAGACGCAACCAACAGCGCACGTCCGACGTGCGTGGCTGCTGGCGCACGCTGGTAGGGGTGCTGGCGTGTGCTGGCGACGGCAGTGCTGGCCGGCATTTTCGAGCGTAGATGCCGGAGACCCGTTGGTCGGTGCAATAGGTGAGATGTTGGCCGTGTGCCGGCGTTGGCTGCTGGTTGCTGTTGAGGTGTGGTGACGATGTTGATTTCGTGTGAGTTTTGTGGGTTTTGGGTTGGCTGTTGACTGGCAGCTTTGTGCTGCTGGTCAACAACCAACAAGTCAACCCTTCAGTTAAATAAAAAAAATTGTTTTTAGGAAAATTTGATTTTCCAAAGTTGAGCATAAATCCAAAAGTTTCCTATTTTTCAAATTTGTGAATAATAATGATTATATTTGCCATGTTTAAATAAGTAATGGAATTAAAATAATAAAGTTTCCTAAATAATCTCTAGCTTAAATTTGTTAGGTTTTATATTTATTATGAAAAGTTTTATTTGCTTCTTAATTGTTAATAAGTAAATAGTTTGTGTTTATTTATTTTGATATTATTAATACATGTATGCTTAATATAATATGTTTGATATTATGTTTTGCATGTTGTGACTAGTATGGCCCAAAACTAAGATAGAAAATACGATCTGCGCATCGTTAAATTTTATGTAAATTAAATACGATCTGCGTATCGTTTGTATTTTTGTAATTTAAATTTTACTTATTTAAATTATAAATTATATGTAATCAAGAATGAAGTTCCATAAAGAATCAAGAATGGAGATCCATGAAGATTCAAGGAGGAATTCATGAAGATTAGTTTTCCTAGGTTTAGGGGTCATACTAGGATCACTTTTAATTATGCTTATATTTATTTATACGTTAAACATGTTTATATGATTGGTTAAGTTTGTATGTGTGGTTATTTATGTTATGTGTTCACTTTTAATTAACCAACATAGTAAACTTAGGTCCCCAACATGTAATATTGAGTTTAATTGCTTTTCCAAACAACACCTATAACGCCTTAGATAGTGAGTAATAGGTTCTGCCAAAGCAGGGTGTTGCTCATTTTATCCGGGGATAGTAGGGTAGGTTTTTTGAAACTTACATGTTAATGTTTGGTTTAACTCAACAAAATCATCAAAAGATAAAGTTTTGGGTTAGCTAAGAGATAGGAGTAAACAAAGAGTTGTTAACCTGTCTACCAAGAATTATAATTAATTATAATTAGTAAAGTGTTTACTTACCTCAACTACTATAAATTGAAGGCAGGGCCAAAGTCCGTTTGATTGTAGTGGGAGGGGATCTTGGTGTTTCTTTATTCAATAGGGGACTTTTATTTTGAATAAAGGGTAGTAGTTAATTAAAATTTGTTTAATTGCTGCTTTCTTGATAAACATTGATTGAATCTCGCTTTATTATTCTTTTGTTGTAGTTATCATGTCTAGTTCAAATAACAACAACCACCCCGTTTTTAATTTGCCTATTTACTCGAAAAGGACAAACTAAATGCACATAACTTCCTAGAATGGGAAATGGCTGTGAGAATCGTTCTCAAAGCCGAAGGAAGGGAAAGTGTTCTTGATAATCCTCTCCCTGAACCCCTGCCAGAAAATGCAACTGCAGCTGAACGGAGAACAAGGCAAACCCTAGAGGCTAATTCTGTGCAAGTTTTGATGCTTGCTTGCATGGAACCAGACTTTCAATAGCGTTTTAATGGTCTGGATGCCTACTCCATCCTCCAACAACTGAAAACTATGTTTCAGAAGAATGTTAGGTTGGAGAGGTTTGAAGCTCACTGTAAGCTGCTGGAGTGCAAGTTGGGAAAAGGAAAACCCGCTGGTCCGCATGTGTTCAATATGATTGGAAATTTTTAGATCATGGAAAAATTGGGCTTCTCTTATCCCCCGGAACTGGCAACTGATATTGTGATCAAATCCTTGCCTGAAAATTTTCAAAACTTTCAGTTGAATTTTTACATGCAAGGAGGGGAGGCTACCTTGCAAGAGCTGCATGGTATGCTTACTCATGCTGAAAGGAGCTTGCCGGCTGAACCTGAACATAGGGATGTTCTTATGGTTAGGAAGTGCAAACAATTCAAGAAAGGGGGCACCTATGAAGAAGAACAAGGGCAAGGTTGTTGCCACTGATGATACTTCTAAACTAAAGGCCACTCCTAAGGAAAAAGTAGCAGCACTACATGAGTGTTTCCACTGCCATAAGATTGGCCACTAGAAGAGGAACTGCCCCAAGTATCTGGAGGATAAGAAGAGTGGTGCTTTAACTTCAGGTATTTATGTTATAGAGATTAACTTGTCTACATCTACTTCATGGGTATTTGATACTGCATGTAAAGGAGAATGTTGAGCAAAGGAGAAGTGGACCTCCGCGTGGGCAACGGAGCACGAGTTACTGCTTTGGCTGTGGGAGATTGTAGTCAACTTTTACCTTCTGGTTTAGTATTAGAACTTCATAATTGTTATTATGTTCCAACTATTACCAAGAATATTGTTTCGATTCCGGTTTTAGATTCAGAAGGTTTTTCATTTCAAATTAAGAATAATTGTCGTTCTGCTTATTTGAATGATTTATTCTATGTCTCAGCTAAGTAATCAAATGGTTTATATGTGCTAGACTTAGAAACTCACATCTATAACAGAGACAACAAGAAACCTAAAACAAATGATTCGAACCCGACATACCTATGGCATTGTCGATTAGGCCATAAGTTCAAAGCGTATTGAGAAGCTTCATAAACATGGAATTCTCAAATCATTTGATTTCAAATCATTTGATACTTGTGAGTTTTGCTTAATGGGGAAAATGACAAAGTCTCCTTCCACAGGTTCAAGTGAAAGGGTCAATGACCTTTTAGCCCTCATACATACGGATGTGTGCGGACCCATGAGTACGTTGGCTAGGGGAGCGTGCAATTATTTCATTACTTTTACCGATGATGTGACCAGATTTGGATTTGTTTACCTCATGCGGCATAAGTCGAAATCCTTTGAAAAATTTAAGGAAATCCAAAATGAAGTACAAAACCAACTTGGGAAGAAAATTAAGGCATTGCGATCCGATCGTGGTGGTGAAAATTTATCTCAAGAATTTGGTGATCATTTGAAGGATTGTGGAATACTTTCGCAATGGACTCCACCAGGAAAACCACAGTTAAATGACGTTTCTGAAAGAAGGAATCGAACTCTACTTGACATGGTTCGATCCATGATGAGTCTTGCTGATCTTTCTATTTCATTCTGGGGATTTACGCTTGAAACAGCGCATTCACACTTAACAGAGCACCATCCATAGTAGTGGAAAAGACACCATATGAAATGTGGACTGGAAACGTTCCAAAATTATCTTTTCTAAGGATATGGGGTTGTGAAGCCTATGTAAAACGTTTACTTTCTGATAAGCTTTCACCCAAATCCGATAAATGTCTCTTTGTGGGTTACCCAAAAGAGACTACGGGATACTACTTCTAGAACCAAAGCGAAAACAAAGTGTTTGTTGCTCGTAATGGTGTCTTTCTGGAAAATGAGTTTATTTCCAGAAAAACAAGTGGGAGAAATGTATATCTCAAAGAAATTCGAGATGAGCGACAAATGGATGAGGTTAACACCTCATCAGAGGCGGCCCAGCATGAAAATGCTCAGGAGGCGGTGCATTCAATTCACGTACCTCCTACCGTCCCACTTGGAGATACTCCGTGCGAAGTCACTCAACTAATGAGGTAGAAACTTCTTCTGTTGTTCCCCAACGTAGGTCTAGTAGGACCATCATTCCGTCAAAGAGATATATTGATTTCCTTTGGACTAAAGTTCTGAAATAACGATTTTAGAATTAGAAGAACCTACTAGCTACAAAGATGCTTTGGAGAGTCAAGACTCCGAAAGATGGCTTGAGGCCATGAAATCTGAAATGGATTCCATGTCTGAAAATCAAGTATGGGACTTGGTTGATTTGCCTGATGGGGTAAAACCCATTGGATGCAAATGGATTTTTAAGTTGAAAACAGACAGGGATGGAAACATTAGTGTTTTCAAAGCAAGGTTGGTGGCGAAAGGTTTCAAGCAAATTCATGGTATTGACTATGATGAAACCTTCTCACCAGTAGCTATGCTGAAGTCCATTAGGATAATCCTTGCGATTGCTGCCTTTCATGACTATGAAATATGGCAGATGGATGTCAAAACCGCTTTCTTGAATGGGTTCCTGAAAAAGGATGTGTACATGACACAACCTCAAGGTTTTGAAGATCCAGAAAATCCAGAGAGGGCATGCAAGCTTAAGAAGTCCATTTATGGACTAAAGCAAGCATCTAGGAGTTGGAACCTCAGATTTGATGAGGCAGTTAAGAAATTTGGCTTTCTCAGAAATGAAGAGGAATCTTGTGTATACAAGAAGTTAAGTGGAAGTAGTATTACTTTTCTGGTCTTGTATGTGGATGACATACTTCTCATAGGAAATGATAAAACCATGCTTGAGTCTGTCAAGGAATGGTTTAAAATTTGTTTATCTATGAAAGACCTAGGAGAGGCAGAGTACATATTGGGAATAAAGATCTATAGAGATAGATCGAAAAGGCTAATTGGGCTAAGTCAGGAAACTTATATTGATAAGGTTCTTGCAAGGTTCAAGCTGGAAAACTCCAAAAGAGGTTTCATTCCCATGCAACATGGCATTGCACTTGGCAAGACTCAGTGTCCTTCGAGTCCTGATGAGGTCATGCGTATGAGTAATGTTCCTTATGCTTCTGCAGTAGGATCCATTATGTATGCCATGATATGCACTCGACCGAATGTTGCATATGCTTTGAGTATATGTAGCAGATACCAGTCAAATCCAGGAGATGCACACTGGATTGCGGCGAAAAACATCCTTAAGTACTTGCGAATGACTAAGGATAATTTTTTGGTTTATGGTGGAGATGATGAGTTGGTTGTTACTGGATACACCGATGCAAGCTTCCAGAGTGACAAAGATGATTTTCGATCTCAATCTGGTTTCATATTTTGTCTCAATGGAGGAGCTGTGAGCTGGAAGAGCTCTAAGCAAAGTACCATCGCGGATTCTTCTACAGAGGCTGAGTATATTCCAGCAGCAGATGCAGCAAAGGAAGTTGTTTGGATCAAAAAGTTCATTAGTGAGCTTGGTGCAGTTCCCAACATTGAGTTGTATTGTGACAACAATAGTGCCATTGCTCAGTCTAAAGAACCAAGATCGCATCAAAGGTCTAAACATGTGCTCAGGAAATTCCATCTCATTCGAAAAATCGTTGGTAGAGAGGATGTGAAAGTAAGCAAGGTTCATACTGAGGATAACGTAGCAGATCCTTTGACTAAACCGCTTGCTCAACCTAAACATGAGTGTCATACTAGGTCCATGGGGCTTAAGCATATAGGAGAATGGCTTTAGGTTGTTTACTTCATGTTTACAACTGTAAAGACATTTATTATGCTTTGAAATGTTTATCAATAAAAATTCGTTCTTGTTTAATTGTTTGGTTTAGTATTAAATAAAATGTCCAAATAATTTGTGTTTTCAAGTAGGATTATCGAAAACGTTTTGATAATGGAACCCTATAAAGTGAACTGAAATCATAATTTTTCTAAAGTCCCTAGTCTAAATCACTAAATTGGACATAAGTGATATATTTAAAAGGCTAGTGTATAATTAATTGATAGCGCAGTTCCATGGGTTATGGAGACATAGAGATGTCTAATTGATTATATGGATGTATATTTGATACATTGAGACTTTACCTAATTAGATTCTAAAAGTAGAATCAAACTACTATATTTAGTAGATTCCTTAGACATGAGTATGTCTTAATAACCACAATATAATTAGTTTAACCTTGACGCTGTTAAACGACGAGCCGTAAAAGGAGGTTATAAAGGCAGTGATCAGGTGGGCTAAGAATTGAGTGGGAGTTATGGTCATACAAGAATGGATAAGTCCTCCTATTAAATAGGAATGGTGTTTGGGCCTCTTGATGAGTGAGGACTGAAAAAATGCATGGCCATGCGGAATAAGATTAAAGAGTTAATCCTTATTTGAGCAGTTCGAACTCAGCGATCAAGGAACATAAATTTGAGAATAACATTGTGTTATCAAATTTGGCATTAAGTGACTTAAGGAATTTAACATTGCGCTCTTGTCTTCGGACAAGTGGGAGATTGAAGGAATATGTCCTTAGACATCCCGACAATTACTAACTATAAAAGGAATTATTATAGAGATAATTAATTACGTTAGTTTAGTAATCACATTTACTTGCTATAGAATAAATGTTGGTTAGTGGGACAATATTGATTGAACCTACAACTAAGTTAACCTAATCCTATGAGGTCACATGCACATTGTATTAACTAATTGAAATAAGGATACCGGCCAATAGGAGAAATTAGGGTTAGGTTAGGTCTCTCTCTAAACCTAGTCTCCTACTATTATAAAAGGTTATAATAGGAGATTGGAATAGTACGTTCAATTTGTCAGTAACTATCAAACTGAAAAGAGAGAGAGAAAAACCCTATTATTTCCCTTTGGAAAATCCGACCACTCTCCCTAAAAAGCAAGAGAGTGAAATCCGTTCATCCTCTTCCGTTCTAGCAAACGTGGGAATTCAATTTGTGCTCGTGGACTAAGTAGAGGGACATCAATTGATGTTCTTTGATCTCTAGCACTTGCAATCCGGTGGAAAACACGCTACAAAGGTTGTACATTCTTTTCCTTATAATATGATTCATATTTATGTTATGCATGTGATCTTGTGATAGATGTTAGGAAATTTGTTTCCTGAAATTCCGCTATATGTTCATCTATATTCTTACAGATACCACAATATCCATATCTAATGCTAGGACTGTACTATTGTATGCTTTTCGTTCTTTTTTTTTTCATATACATATATAAACATATATATGTATTTTGACTTCTCCCTTTTTTATTTTTAGGAACAATAATAGCATGGTACGATTTGAATCCGCCAAGACATCCACTGAAGACCACATGGAGATTGCTGACGATGCAAATAATGGACATATAACACAATTTCGTGCATTTCGCCCCATGATTGGACCTTTTACGAAGCATTGGCCAGTATCACACTACCCTCCCAGCTTGAAGCGTTGGTGGAAGGACATCTGCGAAGGCAACTCATCTGCACAAAGATCGTCCAAACCGATCCTTCTCGCCTCCCATCACCGAGCATGCATTGAGACCAAACCTATAACAGCCCACCGACTTAATCTTCCTTAAATTAATTAAAGATATACTTAATAGCGTTAGCGGAAGTAAAGCATAGTAGAGTGGTACGGAGGCTGTCACCTGCTAGAGTCAAACCCATTAATATGGCTGAGTTTAGGAATACATACATCATACAAAATATAGTTTAGTTATTACAGGCCTATAGTAGTATCATAAGGTACATTCAAGCATTCTTTGCAAAAGAAATAATAGGTTTCAAAAGTTGATCATGTTCAAGCTCTGGTTCACTATGATTGCTGACATAACATTTCTCTAAAGCTTCCCAGCTTCCTACCTTAGCTTGCTAATTCTTGCACAAGAGTCTGCCCCACCAGGACAGGTTCACAGATCGAAATCAGCTTATGCTGGTACACAAATCAATCCAAAACTAATTATGGTGGCTGAAAATAAGGAGTGGACACACTCCAACATTTCTTATGCAAATCATTGTTTTAGCAAAGTGCCTCAGACACAAGATTACGAATATCAAGTGTTCAACATGTTCATTTGCAAACATTTTAATTATGAACACAAGTGTAACTGATTACATTAGTGCGCAGGAAGAAGAGATCACACATTGAGGTGCACCAAGGTGCAAGCCTCCACACAATTCGGAGCTCAAGCTCCTACTATTTACTCGCTTGCAAGCTTTTATAGGACATGTCGTCACACATAATACACACACTCCTCTTCGCTACGCAAAAACAGATTCAGAATCACTAATAACAACACAATTTACTAAAACGGTTCGTAAATGTTCCGTTTCCAATATAAAGTTGTAAAACCTTTCCAAAAAGTTTGGTAAGGATGGATTGGTGGACTTAGGACAGTAACTATATGATAAATGTGATGCAAAATAAACTTAGGAAATCACACAAACAATGCCACTCAACTATTATAGTGAAATCTGAATTAAGGCGAGTAAAAAGGAGGTTTTGAATATGTAAAGGAAGATTTCTTTCAAACAATTCTTATTTTGAAATTAACTTTGGTTAGTATAAGTAAATTCATCTTCAACCTACTGTAAATCTTGAATTATGGCAAAAGATTCTTCCCTCGAAAACATTTTAGGAAACCGAGCGTAATTCGTTCTTAAAAACGTGTTTTAAGTAGTTTTCTCCGCATCTGATGTAATATGAATTGAGGTAACAACTTTTATCAATATAAACTATTGAAATACAGTATTTCATTATCAAGATTTCATTTCAAGAATTTTAATACATCCTTCCTACAATTCAAAGAGCATTCCTTGTAGAAATCACATAGTAAAAAGGCTTCTAACACCTTCTTTAGTGTAAGAATTCCACCGTTATCATAAGAAATTCTTCTTAACTATTAACAAAAATACATGTAACATCTTAATCATCATCTAACCTACTACCTAACCACACCAATACCATCCAAAATACAAGTAAACACAAATCTTTACGAAAAACAGATTCCACACACACTTAACCTTTTTATAGTGTAAGAAAGGACCCAAATTCATTTGCTTTTCAACATGCAAAGGTTTATATTTAATTAACATCAATATACACTAGCTAATAGTCATCCAAACCAAAAATTCATCCTCAAATTCGTTCTCAAAAGTACTTCTAATAATTATCACAATACTTGTTCTCCAAAAAGGATTGAATTTGCATACCTTAACTTGCAATTAGTGCAATTCGACTTCTCCTTCTCCTTTGGATGAGGTTCTGACTTATTTGGAATCCTTAAATACATGTTTACATCCACAAGAAAAATACCCAAAGGAAGTACCTCAATTTACCCAAAACATTCAACATACTTACTGTTTTCTTTGTTGAAGAAGATGGCTCTAATTCTTGAACTTCTTGGCCTCGAAATTGCGTTTTCTTTGCTGCCCAGTATGCTCCTATATATAGAGAGTGAGAATCAAGCTTTTCATGCAGAAGTTATGAAGGAAAAATTCAAAGAAAACAAGCTGGAGTGTAGAGCACTCTGTACCGCCAGTAATGGCAAGTGAGAGAGAGAAGAGGAAAAGAGTTTGGGCAGAGAGTTTTTGTCTGATTTAGGTGATGAAAATTATATGGAATGGGGAGTTATATATGAGGAAGGTGTGGGTGCATCCTTTCAGCCTTGGTCGTCCACCTTAGGGTCATTAAGAAGGTCTTCCCTCCACTTGGTGCATTCCAGAAATTTCAGTTCTCCCTTTTGTCTTAACATGACTCCTAAATTTAGTAATATACTATATGTTAGTGGTCTAAAACCCCACAAAGTGATTATTCTAATCCAAATACCCTTAACATAGATCTTCTTGATTTACCTAAGCCCCATTCATTAAAAGGAACTCCAAAATCCATTCTATTAAGCGTACCCATTAACATGCTTAATAGTAGATTCTTAATTACCTATCTTGCAACCATTCCCAAATTCCCACAATTGCGAATCCTTATATAGTAATATAATATGTTGATCCTAGTACTCACATAATGTAACCCAATTAGTTACTTGTTATCAGTAAAGGATATTTTTCATATTCTCATTCAAATAATGACATATTAAATATATTTTTTTCTCTTCTAGGCAACAATTACACGTAAGCACAAATTATCCACATCTCATTTTTTTTATACTCAACGTATCATACATATTATCTACGCACAATCACATTTAAATTCCATGACTTAGGTTACTTAATAACAGGTTAGATCCTCATTATTTACCGGCTGTTACAAAACCACTAGACACACTTCATGCACGCCTTTCCCGAAAAGAAGCTAGGTGGAGCTCTAACATGCGTTTTGGAGTTGAATTCAAATACATTCCTTGCTATTGGGAGTGGTTAGAGGACATCTTGCGCCTATTCAGAAACACTCTTTCTCGCATCCACCTGCTCGATGCTGTGTATGCTTCCATGTTCGTCTACAAGTGCATAGTTCAGTGATGCAGACTTTTTGCGAATCATGGTGCCCAAAGACGAACACCTTGCTTCTTTCTGAAGGAGAGATGTCTATTAGTTTGTGGGATGTTCATGTGCTTGGTGGTTTGCCCATTTCTGGTCTTCTATATGACGAGGTGATCCCTTCAGTAGAAGAATCCAAAGTAGAACATGATCTACGTCTCTCCCACAGTTGCAGATACTTGCTTGAAGCTTTTCGCCGCTTAATGACAAAATCTAACAGGTCAAGTGTCAGTTTTAAAGAATGGTGTCGTTTTTGGTTTCGCGACTCTTCCAAGTATTCCACAACACCTACAAGCGCAGAAAAGAGGGCGAATTATCCTGTATATGACGAGGATTTTTTAACACATGGGAACCCTCAGCCATGGAGTGACACTACTCATGGAGCGCTTCTTGAATCGGACATTACCGAAGCTCATCGCCACGAAACCTACCTTGCAGCCTTTCTCTCATGCTGGTTTTGTGTTTTTGCCCTTCCTTTGAAAAATGAGGGTCATATTCGCCTTGGTGTCTTCAAACCTGCATCATACCTTGCAAGTGGTCGCGAGATTTCCTTAGCTGTTCCTGTCCTTACAAGCATTTACAGAGGCCTGAACGAGCTTTCTACTTCCTCCTCACCAGGTAAACATCATGGGTCATTTCCCGCGCACTATGTATATGCCTGGATAGCCAGCTACTTTCAGAGCCACCGCTCTACTGTACATATTTCTGGTGGTGCCCGTATGATTGCCTTTCACGGCCCTGAGGCTGCCCTGTATCTCATCCGTTCTAGCAAGGTAATTGATTGGCGTGTTACTTTTGTGAGCATGGGAAGGGATGAAGATTTTACCGATGATAACATGCAATCTCGTCAGACTAGTGGTTTGTTCCTTAGTATGAGATTTAGCTTTGTAACATTGAGGCATGATGACTGCTACGTGATTGAGTCGTATAGCCCTCATAGGTTTAGCCGACAATTTGGTTTTTACCAAGATGTGTCTGGTGAGTTGGAGCCCCAAAAGCAGGCCACATAAGAGCGCTTGTTTAACTCGAGCATTCGCCTAGGAACCAAGTCTTCTTTCTTGATACCTCATAGTTGTGCTAGCATCCAAGCTCAGACGACTCCTGCTTTTGTGTCTTGGTGGAAATCAGTCTATTCTCTAACTTTTTCCTTGCGCTCTTCGAGTTCTCCAGACGACTCTAGGACTCATGGCCAGAGTAAGTCTAGAAAAAGAAAGTTGAATGGTTCCACTAGTTCACCGAAGGAGAAAGCTGTTAAGATCCCAGTTGAGCCTGACGAGAAGCGTAAGCTTAAGGTCAAGTTTGCAAATAATTAAGTTCCTCCCCTTCCAAAAGAAGTCATTACGAAAGGTGGAAAAAATGATAGTGGGAGTGCTTCGAGTGGAAGTGATAACCATGGGTTGTCTTCAAGCAAATGTATCGCTGAGAAATCAGTTTTTGAAGACATCGGCAGCGGCTATGATGAAGAATCAGATCATGAGGAAACACAAGTAAGTTACTTAATGTTCTACCTCATTCTCATGTTTTTTTTCTATGCATATTCTTTTTATCTTACCTCCTCTTTGTTTTATTATTTTATTTAGGGTGGCCAAGCTGAAATGGACATTTCTGAGGAGCTACGAGGCTGAAACAATACATTTGCTTCCCCGGATCAAGAATTGATTGATGCCTCAAAGGATCTTGTTATAATCCAAGCTGCGGCATGCATTTTGACTCGGGAGTCCAACAACATTGCTGATGTGCCCCCTGCTTCTATTAAGACACCCTAATTTAGTGTTCGAAATATGATATCACAAGCTGAGCAACATGCTGCGAGCTATATGGTCAAGTTAATTAGGAAGAAGTTATTGGAAACTCCTTTGGATGAAGTCCATGACTTAAAGCAGGAATGTGAATAACTTTTCCCATACATTATGGACAGAGGAATTGACATATCTAGCTTACGTGACCTTATTGACAAGTACCTAGAGTGTATCTTGAAATTACATTGTCAACAGAAGAGGCATGCAGAGAAACCTGCTTTGAGCGTGCTTGAGGAGCAACTCTTGACAGTAGAATCATGTTTGAGTAGTGATGTGAGTCTTCGCCAAAAGGAAGAAGAGCGAGTCCAGACACTTGAAGGAGAGATGAAAGACATCCACCAAAAGCAAACTCGAATGAAGGAATAACTCGCAGAGCTAACCGACAGGGAGAACAGCTTGTGACAGTCATTGCAGATTCGAAGCACCTTCTTGAGGAGCAGACAACAACAGTGAAAGATTTGACCAAATCTCATACTTCTCTTGAGGCAAATGTTGCTGATGTCAAGCAAGTGGAGACTGAATTATCAACAGCAAAGAAGAGTTTTGAGGAGGCCCATGAGGCATTGAAGACCTTACAATGGGAGCCATAGCTTTTTTTTTTATCCTCTTTGCTCTTTTTTATTATTTGTTTTTTTGTTTGTTTTGGTTTTAGAGACTATTGAGGTGTCTTAGTTTGTTATTGCACTTTTTTTGAAATAAATAGAACACAATCCATTTTGTTTGCAATAAAGAATATTTGCACATTTGATTTTTTTTATAAGACAAAATGCCTCAATTTTTATTTTGTTTATTTTTAAGCCGTTCACAGTTTATACTCTTGCGGGCCAGGAGTATTACAATGAATGTCTTTTTTTTTTGTGGGGCTGGACTTGAAGCATAGATGACTACTTCAAGCTGCCTACGTACCTGTGAAGCAAAGGAATTCACTCCACAAGATCAAGCCAACGTAGTTCAATCAAACACAATTTCTTTTTTTGTACATGAATATGCAGTTTATTCTCTTGCTTAGGAGTTTACATTGTGAAAGATTTCAATGATAGTATCACTTCAAGAACTTCCCGTTGATAGGACCTATGCGCAATCCATCAGCATCAACAATCTTATAAGCTCCATTTATGTATACTTCCTGGACAACATACGGGCCATCCCATTTTGAGTCGAATTTGCTTCCTGTCTTGCGAGAGACAATGATGGGTCTCTTCACTGCAAGAACCATATCCCCGACTTGAAAAGAACGGACTCGCACCTTCTTATTGAATGCACGTGTCAGGCGGGCTTGGTAGCACTCCAACTTTTGTTGTGCTTCAAGTCTTTTTTCATCAAGTGCTTCTAATTCCGCCAGTCGAATCTTAGCATCTTCTTCCGCCATAAGATCCTCTTGAATGGCTACTCTCAATGACGGGACTTATATCTCCAATGGCAACACAGACTCTACACCATATACGAGTGCATAGGGCGTTGATTAAGTTGGTGTTTTGTACGTAGTACGATATGACCACAATTCTTCACCAAGTTTCTCATGCCAATCTCGCTTGTGCTTGGATACAACCTTACTGAGCAAAGTGCAAAGTGTTTTGTTGAAAGCTTTAGCCAACCCATTAGCAGGAGCGTTATACATCAAGGACTTACGTTGTGCAAATTTGAACTTCTCGTAGAGACTTGTCATCAATCTGTTGCAAAATGGCGTGCCATTGTCTGAGATTATATAACGAGGTACACCATAGCGATATATGATGTAATTTCGAATAAAATCAACGACATATTCCTTCTTAACTTCTCGAAGAGCAACTGCTTCCGCCCACTTGGAGCAATAGTCTGTGCCTGCGAGGATGTATGCATGGCCGACTGACGACTTTCGTGTGATTGGACCAATCATTGGTGTTTATTTCATAAACTGAGACTGCATTGGCATCTTCTTCTATTTCATCTTCAAGAGGTGTAACCACCCATCGATTGCAGACTGGGACTGACATGCTTTGTTCTGCCCCCAGTGCCAAAGTGGCTGCAAGATTGGCAAGCGCATCCGCCATCTTATTGGCACTCCGTGGAACATGCTGTAATTTGATGCTGTCAAATGTCTTCAACAACTGTGAAGCATGTCTGTGGTGAGGTATCAAATCCTCTTTCTTTACATCATAGTCATTAAGCAGTTGATGTATCACCAGTTTGGAATCTTCATACACAGCAAGGTCATGGACCTCCATTTCCTTAGCCATTTTAAGCCCAAAAATAAGCGCCTGGTATTCAGCGACATTATTGGAACATAGCTGGGTGAGAACAAAGGAGTATGTGAGGATATGTTTTTTAGGTGAAATGAGAATTACACCAGCCCCAGCACCATCTTGTCGCGCAGCTCCATCGAAGTACATTTCCCATGGTGGCAAGATCTCGATATAGAAGACTTCTTCTCCAGGATCGTCTAAGAGTACCCAATCTGACGGGGTTGGATGGTCTGCCAAGAAATCCGCCAAAGCTTGTCCCTTGATTGCCTTCTGAGAGACATATACAATGTCATGTTGACTTATGAGAATTGCCCACTTTGTGATTCGTCCGGACAACACTGGCGTTTGTTGGGTATATGGTGTCATATGGAGCTCAATCGGCGTATATGGTGTCATATGGGTATATGGTGTGATATGAGGTTGCGTGAAGCTCGTTCGGCGTCAATCGGCTGTTTTGCAGGTCCGCCCGATCGAGTCGGGCAGTGCCGCCCGATCGGGCGAGGTCAATCGACTTGGCAATAGAACTTTGCATCGGCAAAATGTGACTCAGCTTCAGAGAATGGGTTCACATCTGCAATTACCTTTCTTTCGCCATTTCTATAGTATTTGAGGCACTGATGTAAGGTTGATGCCACAACACCATTTTCATGCATCCAGGGTCGTCCTAGCAACAAGTTATATGATGTCTTCGAGTCAATAATATGGAAGACTGTGGTTGCCATCATCTCCCCTATAGACAAATCAACTTTGATCATACCAATGGCTCGTTGACCTCCTAAATTGAATCCTTGTATCATCAGGCGGCTTTCGGACAAATCCTCCATGGTTATCTTCAACTTCTCCAGAGTAGCCTTAAGCATGATATTGACCGCAAATCCTCCATTTATAAGAATGCCCTTGATCCTTTGTTTTCGAATATACCCACAAACAAAGAGAGGCCTGTTATGGGGTTTTGACCCCAACATAAGATCAGCATCCATGAATGCCAAGGCTGCGCTACATGATGTACATGGATCAGGATGGTTGTCATAAATTCCTTGCTCAATATTTTCCTTTGATGTATAATGAGTAGGATTTTCTATGGCGCGTGCAAGAGCAAATCGCATTTCTTCTGGGAGGGACAGAGCTTGTCGCCATCCCATGCGAGACGGGACTGTTTCCAGCAGTGCAAGTATTTTGGCGTCTCTTACAGGGTCCTTCTCATGATTGAGACCTTCTTTGGGAAGGTGACTTTGTTCACCTTGCTCCTTTTCTTCTTCCACCACATCACAGGTCACCATATTGACTGAGATTTCACCGAAGTACTCTTGAGGGAAAAATTCGTCCAAGGTGACGGGCATTCGTGCTTCCTGTTCAAGGAGATCAATAGGTAAGACACCATGTTTGCTAACTGGTTTTGTCTTCTTCTTCGCCTTAGAGCGTCTGGGTTATTTTCTTCTTTGTTGCCTTTTTCTGTATCGAGGAGGTTGCGACTTTGGCATCACCTTCTTTTTTGGCTTTCTTCTTGTGACTAAAGTCCAGCCTTCCTCTTCTTCTTCATGAGGTATGGGAACCGAATCTGAATACTCATGATGTGACATGCATGACAAACCCACCGCTTCCACCATGACTGGCTCCAGACTTCCGAACTGAATGAGTTTCATTTGATTCCTTTAGTCGTTGTATGGGGAGGCCTCCAAAGTGACTGAAGCATGATTTGATTCAACCATATCATCGAGATCGAGAACTATCTTCCCGTCATTGGCAAGTTGCATGATCCTCTCCTTCAGTGTAATGCACTTTACAATAGGATGGCTTACTAAACGGTGATAACGGCAATAGTTTGGATCCGATGTTCTCCCTGCCTCTTCTAGTCGTTTGGACTCGGGCAATTCTATGATTTTCTTCTCAAGCAAATCCTCCAACATTCCTGTAAGTCAGAATCTGGGAACGGATACTTCTTAGCCTGCAGTTCTTAGTGTGAGTCTATCTTTCTTACCATTCTTGGTGAATGATCCTTTCTTTTGTTCATTCTTTGGTTTTGCAGAAATCTTCACAGGAGCAGACGTCGTGGTGACTGAAAAAGACTCCTTTGTTGAACTCTTGAAAGGCTTGTCAGTTTTCTTGAAGTCCTTCTTCTCCTTCTTATACTCAGAAGAACTTCCTTCACGGTTGGCGATAGTAAGCTCCATATCATGGGTCCGCGTTGCCAATTCCTGAAAATATTTAGGTTTTATACCTTACAGAATGTACAAGAGATCCCATTTCATACCTTGAATGCACATCTCCACAGCGGAAGTTTCTGACAAGCGATCCTTGCACTCCAGACTCAGGGCACGCCATCGGTTGATGTAATCAACAACAGGCTCGTCCTTCCATTGTTGTGTATTGGTTAACTCCGTCATGCTTACGATGCAGCGTGTACTGTAAAACCTGTTCATGAATTCCTCCTCCATTTGGTCCCAACTGCTGATGGATTCTGGTGAAACATCTGTGCACCATTCGAAGGCGATTCCTTTAAGGGAACGAACAAACTACTTAACCAACAAATCTCCTGTGGTTCCAGCGTTGTTGCAAGTCTCCACGAAATGCGCTATATGCTGCTTATGGTTGCCCTTGCCATCGAATTGTTGAAATTTTGGAGGTTGATAGCTACTTGGAATTTTCATCTTGTCCATCCTCTTGGTATACGGCTTTATGTAACGGTGATTGCCATGAGAATTTCCAACCAATTGCATTTTGACAGCACTGGCTATCATATCCTGGATTCTTTGAACAGTTAATGAATCACCTTGTGGCTTTCCACCCTTTGAGCTTTGTTTGGATCCGCGGCTTCGATCACTGTCGGCGTCCGAATCACTTTCATTAGGGCGTTTTCCAAGCTTCTTCTGCAAGGCAGTAATCTGGGCATCTTTCTCTTCTCCATCCTTCATCATCCTTTGGATGAGATTCTTCATTTCTATCAATTGTTCTTCGAGTGTTTTGGCTTCATGTACCATGACAGTAGCAACATCGGGTTCTGAGGTCTGAATTGCTTTGAACAGATGCATAATCGATGGATGTGATGAAGGAGAGGAACCACTGCTACTATCATCATCGTCGACCACGTTCAATGGTTGGAAGAGGGGGTTTGAGGAGAACCCTTCGAACAGAGCATCATCTGATTCCTCATGTGTGAAAGGGCTTGAGTTGAGCATAGGAACTTCATGCGCTCCAAGGAAAAGTGGTACCATGGATAATTCGGAAGTGAATGAAACGCCTGGCTTAGTGCGCAATTTGGTAGGTATAGACGTCGCACGCAGGTTGGAAGCAGCACTCCTGATAGCAGCCTTCTTCGTACCCCTAGTATGAAAACCAAGGGTTACATCATCAATAAAATCACCAAGAGTCATGGATCTTCGCTGCAATTGATCAGTTTTCTCCACATCAGGATGAGAGATGTTCTTCTTTGGTGCCATTGCTTGGGAAAGATTTGAACTTGTTTTTGGAGAAAGAGATGAATAGTAGAGATTGTCCCACCGAGCGTGCCAAAAATTTGTAAACACAAATTTTAGATGTCTGCAAAATAGAATCAAAATATGTGAAACAAATGATAAATTTTAGTAATATAAAAATATGAGTACAATCTCTAATGTGTTTCCACTGATTCGATCTCCAAAAGAATGATTTAGTTTCCTTGAATGAGGGCCTTCGGGCTTGATCTCCTTCAAGTATGATCGCCAAGAATAGAACGGCTTTGATGCTTGTTGTTCTTCTTCTAGGTTGAATGTTTGGGTTTGGATATGCAGAAGAGAGTCTCTGGAGCAGCTTTCTCTCTCTCTCTCTCTTTTTGAGTCTTCTGTTTTTCTCTCATGGCAAATGAAGATGAGCTCTTTATTTATAGAGTTAGGAGAACCTAGGGTTTCCACTTATCCTGCCTCCTGGGCCTCATGGACATAATAAAAATTTTAATGCCTACATGGACCAAAACCACTTATTTAACATAGTGACCCTTTAGTTCCATATAGTAACTTTTTCAAATTTTAAGTTATACTATACAGTTACTATCTAATTAATCTAACACAAAGGGGAAAAAGTCTCTCTCTAGGCGCTCCTAGGGTTTAAGTGTTCTAGTCCTGGTTCTCCATTCCTTCTTCTCGATTTTTCGAGTCTTTGATCCGTTCTTGGGATTGAAGGCAGTAATTATGACAGAGGAAATTTCAATAAAGATATCAGGCATGCGAATTACAGCAGCCGAGGATCACCTAATCGTTCTCGACGACGCTGCGGATGATGATGACAATCAAGATCTTACCCTATCATTGGTGGGGAGGGTTTTGATCGTTCGTTCGTACAATTTTGAGGCCCTAAAACGAACTTTGAGTCAGATTTGGTTTATTTCCAATGGAGCTTTATTTAGGGCAATTGAGAATGGTCTTTTCGTAGTTCAATTTGCGAACCAACGTGATAAAACAAAGGTCATGGCCGGTCGACCATGGACCTTTGATCAAAACCTTGTGCTTTTGAATGAAATCGAAGGAGATTTGCAACCTTCAAACATTAATCTGAAATTATGTCCTTTTTTGGGTCAGATTATATAACATGCCTGTGGGGAGTAGATCGGAGAGGCATGTATGTTTGATTGGTGGGAGTTTGGGAGAGGTATTGGAGGTGGATCATAATGGTGTGCGATGGGATAAATCTGCTAGGGTTCGGGTTCTTTTGGACGTGACGAAGCCGCTGCGTCGAGTTCAACGTATCTCTTTGAGAAAGGGTGACTCGGCCATGGTGGAACTCAAATATGAGAGACTCCCCACGATTTGCTATGTATGTGGCACTATTGGTCACATAGAACGAGATTGTATGAAAAACCATGAAGAGGAGAAGGAGGTTGAGAAGCAATGGGGTTCTTGGTTACGTGCTTCACCACGAAGTTGGAAACAAAACATGGAGGAAGAGGCTCGAAGCTTCCTTCGGTGTGCTCGCAGCCTCGACTTTGAAAGTCCTCGTGTGGAGCGTGAAGTTGTCTATGTGACGCAGGCAGCAAGCCCCTCGATACAGGCTGTTGTGCCGGTATTGCAAGTGACGAAGGAGAATAGTTTGGATGTCACTATTCATTCGAAGTCCCCTGACATGTCTACTTCTTTGCTGGCTCCAGGTAATATTAATTCCCATGAGAGTCTTGAATCCCCACCTTTTGTTTTCAACTCAATTAATGCGGCTAATATTGCTAAGCCACGAAAACAAAAAATAAAAGGCACGTGTGGTGCCCATGGAAATTAATGATCCTAAAGAACAAGTTGGACATAATACCATGCATAACTGTCCACCTGGGGAAAACGAAAACTTCCTGATTTAATGCTTGTGAATGATGCTGTTGAAATTGATAATTTTGCTTTAAAGAGGTTAAAAACGGACTTGAATGATGCTCCTGGTAGTGGTTCGATAACTGTTGAGGCGGAGGTTGGTACTCACCAACCCCGCCCAACGTTATGGATGCTTTGTGTTGGAACTGTTGGGGCTTGGGCAACCCCTGGACAGTTCGTCAATTAACGAGATTGAAAACGTCTCTGGCTCCCGACATTATGTTCTTGTCGGAAACAAAAATTTAAAAAAGATGCGGCAGAAAAGTTGAAAGAGAGGATAGGCTTTTCTAATGCTATTGGTGTGTCGAGTGTGGCACTAGTACAGAATCGACGATTTGCATCGGATGCAAGGCGCACATTTGCATCGGACATGGGTCCGACGGCACAGCTCTCGATGCAGATGACAGAGACATGATATGCGTCGGATTAGGAAACGACGCAGTTGAGGAGCTATTTGCGTCGGACGGGTCTCGAGGTGCGACGCACATGAGCCTCGCCCCAGCATACACAATGCATTGGCCTCTGCTATTTGTGTCGCATGATGAGCCATGTGCGACGCAGATGCTAGACCATTTGCGTCACACATGGCTCAGCACGCGAAGCAAATGGCAGAGGCCAAGCAAGCCCCAGTAAGCCATAACCTACCATTTGCGTCGCACATTATGCCACATGCGACGCAAATGGTAGGTTGTTCTTAGAAAAAAAATAGTTTTCACCATTCTAAAAGCTGCAATATATTAAAAAACAATTCTACCATTGAAATTACAAATAATTCTACAATCATTCTGATTACAGTAGAATGAAATCACCATTCAGATTACAAATAATTATACAATCGTTCTAAATTACAATCTAAACTGAACAAAAACTAAAATGAAATAATAGACAATCCTAGAAAATGCAATATATCACATTATACATGCAAAGGATCAAAAGTAGAGAACATTGCAGAAGAACACTAAATCGTCCAAGGTAGTGACAGTCAGTATACTTATGAATTTCGACCGCCGCATTATTCTGTCGTAGCTACATCAAGCTCTCCTCATACGTCTGATCAAACGAATACAATTGTTCCTTCACCAAATACACGAGAATTCAATCAAAAACCCTAAAAATTAAACTCAAACAAAATTTAATTTGAGAGAAAATTGAACAAACCTCAGAAGCAAGACGACCAAGAGAAGTACCGGCGAAGGAAGAAATTTAATCTAGCCAGAAAAGGAACCCGAGTTTTTTTTTGGTGGGGTGAAAACTCAAAGTGAACACAGATTATTTATGGGGTGAAAACTCGAACCAAACACACAACCCCCAATTTGCAAACCCTAGATTCGAGTTATGAGATGAAAAATTCAAAAATTATAAAGCTTAGATATAATTATTCAAATTTCAACACTTACATGAACAAAGAAACAAGAAAAACCTCAATTCGAGCAAATCTAAATCTGAGCAAATCTCTGTCGCAACTTACGTCTTCGGTGGAGAATGAATTGGAACAAACGAATGGCGATGTCTTCTTATTGGTGCTTCACAAATGAACAAATGAACAAGAGATTGAAGAAGAGTTCGTCTTCGGTGGAAAACGAACGGTTCGTCTTCATCTTGCTCGATTTACTGGGGAAAGGAGAAGAAGGGGAGGAAGTGAGGAGATTAGAAAGAATTTACAGGAGATTGAAGAAGGGGAGCAACTGATGAATTCGTGATTGAAGAAGGGGAGGAAGTGAGCAGCGTTTAGAGAGAGGGTGTGGGAGTTTTAGGCTAGAAAAAGCTGGAAGGCTGGACAGTTAAAAAATAGTGGGCCGATCTGCGTCGGTTGGGCCCATATGGTCCGACGCAGATCCCTAATATAATTTTTTGCGTCTCACGTAATATAGCATCCGACGCAAATCGCTTGTTCATTGTGCCCATTTGGTTTAGTTATTTGCGTCGAACATAGCAATGCATCCGACGCACATGATTCTCCCACCCATTTGCTTTAAGTATTTGCGTCGCGTTCAACACCCATCCGACACAAATGATACTTCTGCATCGGTTCGCCAATTGTACGAGGTAATTGATGAGATGCAAATCAATGTTTTTCTACTAGTGTGGGTCTAGCTGGAGGTTTATGTATAATGTGGAACGGGGAGACTATTTCATTTACTATGACTTCTTTCTCTCAGAACCATATTTGTGGAGATGTGGTTAGTAAGGGTGATGTTCACTGGCGCATTATTGGTATTTACGGGTGGTCGGAGGAAGCTAACAAACATAAAACATGGTCTCTTCTTCGCTCTCTTTGTCGGGATACTAGTCTTTCTATTGTCATTGGAGGTAATTTCAATGAAATTTTGGACTATGATGAGAAGGAAGGGGGGTTGGATAGGGAGAGGAGGGAGATGGAGGGTTTTCGTGATCTCTTAGAGGGGTGTGGCCTTGGTAATCTGCGAGTGGTTGGTCAATGGTATACTTGGGAAAGGGGAAACAAGAATTAGAGAGCGACTTGATCGTTTCCTTGTCACTCATGAGTGGAAGCTGTCTTTTTCGGATGCGTACATTGAGCATTTGGCGCACTATAGGTCTGACCATTGGGCCATTATGCTTCGTGGGTATGAACCGAAAAGAGAAGAAGTGGGGTGCAAAGAAAGAACTTTAAGTTTGAAGCTTGATGGCTTTTAGAAGAAGGATGTGAAAAAGTTGTGAAAGAAGCTAGGGACGAGGCTTCGGGGGAGTTCATAAAAAAAAGGCTTGAAATTGTTGCTAGAGAATTGGTGTCTTGGAGTAAGGAGAGCTGCGGGGACTTGCCAAAACAAATTGATAAGGCCGAAAAAGCGCTTCATGAGGCGCAAATGAGATCATCCACTACGGCTAATTGTGTGGAATGTGTGAGTCTTGAGCAGAAACTTGATGATTTGCATGCTAAACAGGAAGTCTATTGGTACCATAGATCTCGAGTTGCCGATGTTAAGGATGGGGACCGCAACACAAAATATTTCCATCATAAGGCATCTCAGCGCAAGCAAAGGAGTTTTATTAAAGGTATCTTTGATAGCGGGGGTACCTGGCAAACTGAAGATGAAAAGATTGAAGAAGAGGTGGATAATTATTTTCATAAAAATTCACTTCAGATAACCCTTCTACTGAATAGTTTGATGAAGTTCTGCAGCATATTCGTTCTTCTATTACAACTGCCAACAATGATGCTCTCTTGAAACCTTATACCAAGGAGGAAATATATACTGCTTTGAGCCAAATGCATCATTGCAAGGCTCCTGGACCTGATGGGATGCATGCTATATTCTACTAGAGATTCTGGCATATCATTGGTGATGAGGTATTTGCTTTTGTGAGTAATATTTTACATAATAATTTTTTCCCTGAGGAAGTTAATTGTACTAATATTGCTATTATCCCAAAAGTAAAATCCCCTACTGCTGTATCTGAATTTAGGCCTATTAGTCTCTGCAATGTATTGTATAAAATAGCTTCTAAAGCTATTGTGCTTAGATTAAAAAATTTCCTGCCTGCTATTGTAACAAGAAATCAGAGTGCCTTCATTCTAGATCGCATGACAACTGACAATTCTTTAATAGCTCTGGAGATTTTTCATTCTATGAAGCAGCGCAACAAGAGCAGAACGGGTATTATGGCTATGAAGCTAGATATGAGCAAGGCTTACGACCGTGTAGAATGGGGTTTTCTGCGAAAACTTTTTCTTACTATGGGCTTCGATGGCAGATGGGTGAATCTAGTGATGAAATGTGTTTCTACAGTGCCATATTCCTTCATTATAAACGGCAAAGTTTGTGGTTCCGTTGTTCCGGCTAGGGGACTGAGACAGGGAGATCCTCTCTCTCCCTTCTTATTTATCGTAGTGGCGGATGCCTTTTCTCAGATGATCTAGAATAAAGTGGATTTCAGAGTTATTCATGGTGCTAAAGCTAGCAGAAATGGCCCTGAGGTCTCTCACCTTCTTTTTGAAGATGATATCTTACTTTTCACAAGAGCCACCCGACAGGAATGCTTGATAATAGTTGATATTCTCAACCAATACGAAAGAGCATCTAGACAAAAAATTAACTACGAAAAGTCGGAAGTGTCCTTTAGTAGAGGAGTTTGCAGAGAGCGAAAAGAGGAGTTGATTAGCCTTCTCCGTATGAAGCAAGTTGACAAGCATCAGAAGTATCTGGGGATCCCTACTATTACTTGAAGATCTAAGAAAATGGTGTTTCGTAGCCTTGTTGATAGGATTTGGAAGAAATTGAGAGGGTGGAAAGAGAAGCTGTTATCAAGAGCAGGGAAGGAAGTTTTGCTTAAAGCAGTCATCCAAGCAATTCCCGCCTATCTAATGGGTGTGTATAAATTCCCAATGACAACTATTCAGGAGATCAGTTCATCAATGGCCCGGTTTTGGTGGGGAGATAAGGGAGATGCTCGAGGTATGCATTGGATGAGTTGGGACAAATTATGTAAACCTAAGTGCATGGGAGGATTGGGTTTTAAAGACCTAAATGTTTTCAATGATGCACTTTTGGGTCGACAGATTTGGCGCCTTACTCATTTTAAAAATTCTCTCCTTAGTCGTGTTTTGAAAGCAAAGTACTACCCTAATTGTGATGTCCTTGAGGCTAGGTTGGGTTATTCCAATAGTTTCTCGTGGAGAAGTATTTGGAGTGCGAAGAGTTTGGTTAAAGAAGGCATTATGTATAGAGTGGGAAATGGTAAAAATATAGACATTTGGAGGGATCCATGGTTTGGAGATGAGAGGGGTAGATTTATTGAAAGTGATGAAATTGAAGACTTGAAGGTTGTTGGTGATTTAATTGACTACGAGAAAATGGAGTGGAGATGTGATTTAATTGAGCAATATTTTAATGAGATGGATAAGAAATGCATTTATGCCATTCCTCTTAGCCTTCGCGGTGGGTGTGATGACTATATGTGGCCATATTCAAAGGATGGCAAGTACACTGTCAAGACTGCTTATATGCTAGGGAAGGGAGGTAATCTGGATGAATTTCCTGGAGCTTGGGTCAATTTATGGAAGATGGAAATTTCGTCCAAGGCCCGCCATTTTATGTGGCGTGTTTGCACGAATTCGTTACCTGTGCGTGCAGCCCTCAAAAGGAGACATATTGTGGATGATGCATCGTGTCCGTGGTGTCCTGGAAGAGACGATACAATCCAACATCCTATCTTTTCGTGCAGTAGAGTTCGGCATCTTTGGAAGGAGTGTCATTGTGAAGAGTTATGGGAGAACAACGCTGATGATGATTTTCTTGGGTTGGTCGAGAAGTGGGCTGAACTAGATGGGAAAATGGTGCAGCGAGGATGTAGCTTAGCTTGGAATTTGTGGTTCGAAATAAAAAAGTTCGTCTTCGACAACAAGGTTACTCCTGTGGAGGTTGTGGCACAACGAGTACACAAGCAAGCTGAGGAATTCAGCACATATTCCAAACTCATCTATGCTGGGCCGAAGAATCTTAAGCCCCCGAGTTCGAACAAGTGGTGCGCTCCACTGCCAGGAATTATCAAAATCAATACTGACGCCTCGTTATGTGATGAAGGCTGGGCAGGCTTGGGCGTTGTTGCTCGTGACGACAAGGGAAAGGTTTTATTCTCGGCAGTTAAACGGTTTAAAGCTTGGTGGCCGGCGGACGTGGCCGAAGCGAAGGCTATCCTTCTTGCAGTGAGCTGGGCGAAGAGGCAGGGACTAAAGAAAATTGTGGTGGAGTCGGATGCTCAAGTAATAATCTCTCGTTTGTCTATGGATGCTCTTTACTTCTCGGATTTGGATGCAATTCTTGGAGACATTGTTTTCTTATGTTCTGATTTCGATTTAATTTATTAGCTTCTCACATGTTAAAAGAGATGGAAATTTTATTGCCCATCATCTTGCTAAGGTTATGCCATTTGGTTATGAGCAATGCTGGGTGAACCATTGTCCTAGTATTGTTGCTCCTTATGTACTCTCGGACTCTTTGTCCCTTCATTAATTAATGGCATTTCTCTTTTCCCCTTAAAAAAAATTACAGTTACTATCTACCATAGTGACTGTCTTTTTTAATATAATAACACTTTCTCACATTAGTTTATCATGATGAAATTTTCACTTTGGGACATAATAACCTTTTTTTTTCATAGTCAAACTTCATAATTTATATCTATTCATCTTTTATATTTATTTTTTTATATAGTGATCTTTTTTTTTCATAAATCACATGAATTAGCATTAGGTCCACACTAATTTAGTGTGGACCAAGTCCATATAAGTTTTTTACAAGATATTTTCTAGAGTTTTAGCAACTCATCTCAATTCATAGTTCCTACAATATCTTCAATTACATCCAAACATCCTCGAAATCATATATACCCATAATCGTAATTATAAGCAAAAACATCATGATCATCATACTTATCACAAAAAAAACAGCATCATCATCATCAAGCTCATCATAATAAGCATAAGGAGCACCTCGAAATGCCAAACCGTCCAACCTGACTTCAACATTGTCAAAAGTAGGGCAGCACCATTTAACCCAAGCCGGAGGTGGGAAAAACAGACGAGCATACACATCTTTGTCCATCTCGCACATCTCTTGAAACCGTAAAACACTATTCTGCTCCATCCTTAAAAACCGAAAGAATATAGGATAAGGCGGATAATGTAAAAGTTCGAGACATTGAGTCCCTTCTGGCATCCGTCCATTATAAACAACTGAACAGAAGTTATAATTACCAATAGGGTTTTTTGTCATAAAAGACCTAATAAAATACAAGTTTTGTAGGGAATGACCTAACAAATTTTTTTTTGTCTAAAAGGACTTCTTAAAGTACTTCCGATTGTTAAAAGGAATCAGTTTATGAATTTCAGGCCAAAATTACCATGTTTTGTTTTGGATGCCTTAGCTAGGTTTGTTGTTGTAACTGCTACTTTAGTGTAGTTGGTGTTTAGTGGAGTCAAGATGTAGGTGTTTAGTGTAGTTGTTGTAAGTGGCAGCTTAGTGGCACCACAGTTGTTGTTTCAACTTATTTTGAATTAGCAATGGTGAAACTTACGTATATGTATTACAATTCCACTTGTTGATGCTCATTGATAATACATTTGGACAACAAAAAAAGTATTCATGCGCATAGTTTTTGGCTCAAATATATTTCATAGATTGCAATAGAAGGGGTTACAATTCCATTCATTACATACAAATTACAAAATGAGTTGTTACTACTTGGTTTTTTCAAACCTAAGGCACCCAAAAACAAAACATGGTAATTTTGGCCTGAAATTCATAAACTGATTCCTTCTAACAATCGGAAGTATTTTAATAGGTCATTTTAAACAAAATTTTTTTTATTAGGTCCTTCCCTACAAAACCAGGCCCGTCGGCGCTCGCCCAGGGCCCAGGGAGAAAAGGCCTAAGTGACTGTTTTTGCAATCTGCTATTTTTGGATAAATAAATTTGCGTTGTATTACATTTATCTACTACTAGTGGTAGCTCATTGGTTTGTTGTCAGCGATTGTTCCCGTTGCATTTCGGCAATCCCAGGTTCGAACCCTCCCACATATAGTTTTTGTCTCACTTGCTATTTTTTCTTTTTACTTTTCTTTTTTACTTTTCTTTAGTTCTCTTTTTTTGCGTCTTTTAGCTTTCTATTTTGCCCTTTTGGTTTTCTTTTGTTTTTAATGATTTTAAAGCTTCAGTTTTCTTTTTTTCTTTTTGGTTTTCTTTTATTTCCAATAATGGTTTTAAATATCTACCTAATCTTAAGTATGTGGTTTTTTTTCCTTCTCATATAGAGTAACTATTGCTATTTCATACCCCCTTCGATTTTATATAATTGTTCAATTTTTATGTTTACATTGTTCTTTTGCTCTACTTCGACTATGAAGTTACTAATATACGAGAACAAATGTTAAAATGAAATGTTATCAAATTTATCTCAATGTATATTACTTATTTACATTCAAAATGTTCTATTTTACAAAAATTGTACGAATCAATAAAGTAGGATAGTCAAATATATTAGATGTTAGTAAAAAAAACGTAAATGTCAAAGTGGAATTGTTAAAAAGTGAGTAGTTCTATTATTTTCCTTTTTTCACAATTCAAACCCTGAAAAATATTAATGAAGTAATAAACACTACAAATTTCGTAATCCAAAACCCAAGCTCCAACTGAAAACTCAATGTAGAGGATGACGTGATAAATTTAAGAAGCAATATATGACTTAATTTAGGAAGAGAAGTCATAAAAAATACAACCAATTAACCATTAATCCAGTGGGTGCCTTATCTCTATTATATAAGGGAAGGGGGGAGGAAGATGGTGTCCTCCTTTGAAAATACTGAATTACCCTTAATGATCTAATGAAATGAAAAAAATTAAAAAATTTAAATAATTTAAAAACCCTTTCTCATTTCAACTTGCCATTATAAACAACTTTAAAATGGTATATGCATCAAATATTTCAATCAACAAATTAAATGGACAAAATATCTTGACCTTTTTTTATAAGAGAAGACGGTATACATGAAAGTCCACCTAAAAAGTCTGAAACACTCGCTACCTTTGATACTTATTCAGTCAAACCAACTCATTATGTCTATTTTTTTTGTTGAAAATTCATTCACAAAAAATTAATATTAAAAATCACTCACAATATATGTTAGGTTTTTGCATTAGCTAATGAATGTATTCTCAAATTCATGTAACTATTAATCTTTCACATTTTAAGTGTAATCGTAACTATAATATATTCTTAAAATTCAAGTTTTGAAATTAACGCACGCTTCGCGTGCATATAAGACTAGTAAAAAATATAAGCTAAGATGAATCCAGATTTCATGAGTTATGAAACCCATATTCAACCGAACTTTGACCTTTAATATGATTAAATCAATATACGTCAAGAATAGTAGTTGACATTGGGGAGGGCCCATTTTTCTTAGTTTGCCCCAGGGCCTCCAAAATGTCAGGATCGGGCCTGTACAAAACTTGTATTTTACTAGGTCCTTTCTGACAAAAAACCCTTACCAATAATGCGGCAGATTGAATTCAGTATCGCATCTAGCAGATTCACAATCACTGCATAATCAGGAAAAGCAAATGATACAAAATCTGCAATAAAAAAGATCTCATCTCCCAAGTTTTCCACACGTTCCCACTTACTCTCTATATCTTTCATCAAGAAAACAAACATGACATCCTTATAAGCATGAATAATCAGATACAAACAACCATTAGATTTAGAAGGTATCAAGTAAATGCCCGAATTATAATAATAAATGCTACCATGAACATTAGAAAATGTATGTAAAATATCTAGGCCATAGGTGACCTGATTCGATATCGAGCAATTGCCTGGATTGATCACCCCAACTTTCCAATCATTATAAGAGACATAAAACTTGCCCTTGTGAAACGCTATATCATGTACCAAAGCATTAAGAACATTAACGCATTCTTTTTCCCCTGACCTTAATAACAACAAATCACTCCTAACATGATACTCTGCACTCGCCTCAAGTTGCACTAACACAGTGAAAAAGCGACTTGAAGTAAAGTCCCATTCGCCGACAATTTTCTTGGATAAGGACTTAGCGTTGTGATCCAACTCTTCCACAAGACACACTAGTCTTGCAAGTTCATGAATATGACAGTCTAACAAATTAATTTCTCCGGTAATAGGTGGGTGGGTGTAGATATATTTTCGGCCTATCTTATAATGATGGTCATCTGAGGGGTTAAGCAATTGCAATTTGTTTCTTCCAGTTTCACCCACTCTCGCCACCCAGCTACCACAATTACTATCACCAGCAGAAAGAGGAGTAAAAAGGTAAAATTTGGTTTCGAGAAGAAAGAGCGGCAGTTTGTTTTCAGGGTCAAGATTAGGTACTTGTACATAATACTTATGCATTGGGAGTTCATGTAGGGGGACAGCAGATCTCCAAGAGGAACAGACCTGAAGACGGGGAACATCCGTCTTCAAATCAAGGTATTGGATAATATGTAAGAGCACAACCTTTGGAAGATCAGCCCATTGGTTTGGGTTTGGGCAATTCTTGTGCTGCTCTCTATTGGAGTTTCCATTAAGCTGTAGATGATGAAAGAGATCGAAACTTTAAAAAGTAAACGAATGGCAAGTACTTTAGTTTAGAAGCAATAGTGAATGAGAATTGAACTTAGGATCAGCAAGGGTCCCGGGATGGAATATATATATACTAGTATTTTTTGCACGCCATGCGTGCGTGTCATATTAACATTCTTTTTCTCAATTAGTTATTCATCAATGTTACAAAAAATTTGATTCGATCAAACATTTATAATGATTTTTAATTTTTTTAATATATTTTTCTTAAATCAATGTTTCGTTGGTTTTTTAATTATGTGTTCATCATTATTCAAATCTCTATTATATAAGTGAAAGAAATACAAAGCAGAAGAAAGTCTGAGCTCAAAGTGGAAGAATTTGTGTATCAGATTCAGGCGTTGAATATTAATAAAATGGAAGAATTTGTGTATCGGATTCAGGAGTTGAATATTAATAAAGTGGAAGAGTTTGATTTATATAATAGAGATTACCGAATAATAATCAACATTTAGGCTTTAAAATATAATTATAATTAGTAATATGAAATTCAAGTTTTTATTTTTTGTACGGATTGTTTCAATCAAGTTATATTGTCAATTTAATTTTTTATCAGATTTTTCACACATATTTAAGAAGAGAAAATCATTCTCCTTAATTTAATATTTAATTGAGATATGAAATTCAATTCCATAATTAACTTCTTCAATATATATGGCAAGTAGGAAGAAGAAAAGACTATTTAATATAATATGGCAATTTAAATCATTAAGGATATATTAGACTTTTTGTGAGGAGACACCATCTTCCTCCCCCCTTCACTTATATATATATATATATATATATATATATATATATATCATGGTTTTGATACCTAAATTAGAGCATGGAATATGTAACGGTTCAGAAATAGAAATTAAATGTATGTGATTTCCAATTATGGACCATCTTCCATAAAAGGTCCCAATTACTGAAAATCTAGGAACGGTCCCAACTATTGCATCAATATTCCAAAATGGTTCTGATTACTTGGTAACATGTTATAACAAGTTAAATGAGATCACGTGCAAGTCACGTGATCTATTTAATGATTTTTTAATTATTTCCTTTTTTAACCCTTTTTTGTTTGACTTTTTATAAAATTTCATTTTATCCTTTTTTTTTTTCAACCTACCTACCCTCCCCAGCCAGACCTCTCCACCCACACCACCCCCACCCCCAAACCCACTCTAAAACCCCCCAAACACCACCCTCACTCCCACCCAAACCCACGCCCAAACCCCCGTCCCACCCTCACCAACCATGATCCCACCCCCACCCAAACACCACAACCACTCGTGTCGCTCCACCGCCCACCCTCACCTTCACCCAACCCCCACACCTCGAAATCTCCACCAAACCCCAAAACACCACTAGCCCAAAACCAACCACCCCAAAAACACCACCAACTCGAAACCAACCACCCCTAAACACCACCCTAAAACCCCAACCAATCCGAAAACCAACCCCCGAAACCCAATCAACCGAAACCAACCACCCCGAAACCCCAACCGAAACTAACCACCTCGAAACTCCAACCACCATGAAACCAACCACCTTGAAACCCCAACCACCCCGAAAACTCCATAAACCACCCCCCAAAACACCACCTTGCCCATCCACCCAAAGCCCGAAACCCCCGACCTCCAAAACCCAGAACCTCGATTTTGTGGGTTGTGGCAGTTTTCAGTGAGAGAAAGAGGGGTGATGTTGTTAGAGGTAGTAGATGATAGAGAAGAGTGGTGATGGCCAGTGATTAGGGTGGTGATGGGGATGATGATGGGCGATGCTGGGTGATGCTGAACACAAGGTGGGTGGTTGTTGGTAGATGGAGGGATGAGATCAGATGATGCCAATGATGATGGTTGTTGGCATGGAGGAGAAAGAAGATGAGGGGTGATGTTGGGTGAAAGGAAGAGAGAGAAATAAGAAGTGAAAAAATAAAAGAAAAAGGTTTATTAAAACCTCAAAAAAAATAAAAGAGAAATAAAAAAATCAAGTTTTACTTACAACAGCAGGTGAACCGGTCAATGGGACCGTTTTTGGAAGATTAGGTTGATAGTTCGTACCTTTTGTGGATTTTCCATAGTTGGGACCTTTTATGGAAGATGGTCCATAGTTGGGACTGTTGGTGTTCATTTTTCCTATTTAAGAAAGACAATTAGACAGAATGTGATAAAAATAAGGTATATATATCATTTCCCTATAAATTAATGAGTCCCTCCTTTTTCAAGATAATGGTTGAGTTTTTCAAAACAGAGATGAAACAGGAAGATGGCCGATGGCCGATGGCCGATGGGTGGTTTGGGTGCTGATTGCTCATCTCCCGACGACTCGGTGTTCAAGTGATTATTTTTGGGGGGTTTCATGAATCCAAACCAACGATTAGAGTAAATTTTTTTTTCTTTCTAATGGAAAGGAATAGAGTTTCTAAACATCCTACTATACAATGAATGGAGAATTTTGTTGAAAAAAAAAAGAGTGGTAATTTAACTGATCCAGCAAAAGAAAAGGGACTTTAATTACTTCTTGTAATCTAATTTTTTTTTATAACCTTGTACTGTTTCAGAGTACTAGGGATGCAACTGGGGCGGGGCGGAGCAGATTTTGGCATTTTCATTCCCATCCCCACCTCACTTTTTCATCCCCATCCCCATCCCTGCGGTGGGTCCGGAACTCATCCCCATCCCCGCCCCGCCATGTACACAATTTAAACCATCCCCGCCCCATCACTCACTTGGGTATCCATCCCCACCTTCCCCGCCCCACCATCCACTTAATCCTCATTTGAAACTCACTAAATAATACTCATATACCATATATAATTTCAAATACTAATAACAAAAAATATATACAGCTAGAAAAACTATTAAAGAGTGTAACAGACTTGTAATTTGTTGAAAATTTAATATTTTAAGTGGGTAAGATGTAGGGTGAGTGGGGATGGGGCGGGGATGGGGCGGAGCGGGGCGGGGATGGGGTGGGTACAACTTAAAATCCACCCCCGCCCCATCACCCATGGTGGGTATAACTTTCATCCCCATCCCCGCCCCACTACCCACCAAACTAGGATCCATCCCCGCCCAATTGGGGTGGGTCTCCTACTTAACCCGCCCAACTTGCATCCTTATTTCAGACTTTCACATGTGGACTCGGGAGATTGATACATCTATCTACTTGAAATAGACAACTTAAAAATTATTAATTTGACTATGTTGGACTCTACTAATTATTAATGTCTATAAGATATGTTATGTTTTAAGTAACCCCTGAGCCTAGTGGTAGGATTGTTCGTGGGTTGGGTTGGTGCGGTTTGGGATTGACGTAGGAAGGTTAGGGCATAAGTTCGACGAAGAAGTTCGTCAAAATAGCCTGAAATGATTTCTACTAGTCAGGCCTCCGGAGTCAGAATTCTTATTATAATACCTTTCTGGAAGCGAAACGGGCCAACGAGTCAAACTCACTACCATGCTATGATCGATAGGCTTTTTAAGCCATCCGAGTTCGTTTAGGGCCCGAAAACAACATTTTAATTATTTCCAGATTTTATTATTTCCTTATTTTCATATTAGGGTTTTGTTTTAACAATTTAAACATTATTAGGACATTATTTGGAGGCAGTTTTTCATCTTTAATAATATTTCAGAGTCTTTACTCTTTTCTGGTGGATTCCAGAGTTTCTATAGATTTATCGCTTGTAAATCTGTTTGTTCTTGTTAAAGATTAGCGCTTGCTTTTCTTTGAATCTTTCCGACTGCGTCAGGGATGTGACCCAAACCAAACCGCAAATATATGGTGTGACATGTTTTCAACCCAAACTGCACCACACGGTTTGCTGCGGTGCGGTTTGCGGTTAAACCATATTTTCCTCCGCGATATGAGTTTTGTAATCTAAGAATATAAAAAATTGGTAGAAAGTTGTTGATAAGCCAAAACATAATTCTCTAAATCTAGATAATAAATACAAAGAATCAATATAAAATAAAAAAGACTTCACAATTCACAAGCTTCCATTGACAGATGAAGTTAGAAGACTTAACAAACAATAAACATTCTGTAAAAAAAAACAATAAACAAAGGAGCGCAAAAAAAAAAAAAGGCACGCAGGCCTCACCACACCCTAAAGCAAAATAGATAAGTTTTTTTTTAAAAAAAATCATATAAATTTATAGTTTACAGTGCGGTTTCAATTGACAAAAATTCAAACTCAACCCAAACAGCAAACTGCGGTTTGCTTGAAATCACAAACCAAACCACAAACTGCGGTTTGCTTGAAATCACAAACCAAACCACAATATTTGAAACCGCAAACTAACCCAAACTGCGAAAAAACGGTTTGGGTTGCGGTTTGGTGCGGTCCAGATCGCACCCTGAACAGCCCAACCTAGTGGTATCAGAAACAGACCTGATCGATGGGTCAACCTAATACCGAATCGACTTGAACCTAGTTCGACCTGCGAGGGTCAGTTCCCAAACCTGCCCGAAACCTGACTTGAGATTGACCAGACCTGACCGGCACCCGACAAGATTATATTCTGACCTGACTACACAGACCTGCATTCAAACCCGAACCGGACCGTAACCCAACCCGATGTTAACCCAAAACCCGGATTAGACCCAGTAAATACCTGGTTCAACCCGATTTGTTTATGACCGTCTAACCGACCCCAAATTCAACTAGAATTCGATTAAACCACATAAAGTCATTTAAATATGTTAATTTTTTTTTGCTATATATATATATATATATATATATATATATATATATATATATATATATATATATATATATATATATATATATATATATATATATATATATATATATATATATATATATAAAATTTTAAAAAGTGTATGTTCTAAAATGTATTGCATATATGTAACAGTCTCTACAAGTTAGGGCTTCTTTTCCAATTCCACACAATGTTGTGAGCGACTAACTTGTAGATCTGTTATGTTCTCCAAGAGTATAACTAGCGAAGTTGGAGCTGGTAGGCTAACATACATACATACATATATATATATACATACATACATTTACATAAGTATATTTACATAAAAACATAAGTAGTTATTTGGTACTATATGTCTTATAGTTACAAAATACGACCTCCCCCGTCTAGCCGAACGTTGCTTTCCAAGTTGAAAACTCGTCTTTTTTTTAGTTTATTTCGGCAACATGGAATCTGTTCAAAAGGCAATTTCAAGCGTTAGTGTAAGCTTCTAGTGAACATAATCAAATAATTATTTAATTACATTTATGTCACAATTCCTAATTACCCCTACTATGGTACGCTAGTTTTGTGAATTCGGGAAAGGAGAAACCCTTAGTGTCACAGGATTTGCCTATCCTTTGCTTACTCCTCTTTCAGTTGGAGACCGTCGTCTCCCTTATTCGTTCCGCTTGCAAGACTTTCCAGGACATGTCCCCATATCATCATAGCTTACTTATCACAACGTTTTCTTGCTCATTAGTTCGAGCATTCTTACCTCATACTTTTCGTATGCATAACTTTTCTTATCACACATCCGGCTTACTATCTTAGGCGGCACTTATATGGTTTCTCCTTTTCCCAGTATTTGGTGCACATGCTATTTATTAACATTTATATAAGCACATACATATACTATAAATACTAACGTATACCAATGATCAAGTACTTAATTTGATACAATTCTATCGTCATCTGTATATATGTTGCTTAAGCTAGTATTTCTTGGCCATTTATGCCTACTTTCCTTTACGTACTTTCATTCATAATAAATCCGTATAAACTTGTCTGACCTCCTTATGAGCGTTTATATTTGTTAAAGACAACATACATACATATATATATACATACATACATTTACATAAGTATATTTACATAAAAACATAAGTAGTTATTTGGTACTATATGTCTTATAGTTACAAAATACGACCTCCCCGTCTAGCTGAACGTTGCTTTCCAAGTTGAAAACTGTCTTTTTTTTTAGTTTATTTCTGGCAACATGGAATCTGTTCAAAAGGCAATTTCAAGCGTTAGTGTAAGCTTCTAGTGAACATAATCAAATAATTATTTAATTACATTTATGTCACAATTCCTAATTACCCCTACTATGGTACGCTAGTTTTGTGAATTCGGGAAAGGAGAAACCCTTAGTGTCACAGGATTTGCCTATCCTTTGCTTACTCCTCTTTCAGTTGGAGACCGTCGTCTCCCTTATTCGTTCCGCTTGCAAGACTTTCCAGGACATGTCCCCATATCATCATAGCTTACTTATCACAACGTTTTCTTGCTCATTAGTTCGAGCATTCTTACCTCATACTTTTCGTATGCATAACTTTTCTTATCACACATCCGGCTTACTATCTTAGGCGGCACTTATATGGTTTCTCCTTTTCCCAGTATTTGGTGCACATGCTATTTATTAACATTTATATAAGCACATACATATACTATAAATACTAACGTATACCAATGATCAAGTACTTAATTTGATACAATTCTATCGTCATCTGTATATATGTTGCTTAAGCTAGTATTTCTTGGCCATTTATGCCTACTTTCCTTTACGTACTTTCATTCATAATAAATCCGTATAAACTTGTCTGACCTCCTTATGAGCGTTTATATTTGTTAAAGACAATTACCATAGAAGATTTAGAAGCTATAGAGGTACCTTAGTATATTTCTCCTTCCTTCCCTTACGTTCCTACCGCAACTTGCGCTCGTCCCTTGGATTCCTTATTCTTCTACTATGGTTTAATTCCTGCGCTGCTCTTCCCCTCTTCTGGGCTCCAGTCTTTCTTCCTTCTTTCTTCCTCAAATTTTGGAGGAAGTTAGTCCTATTTATTTCCTTAGCTGGGGTACACTTGTCTTGCTAAGATGCAGCCCCCAAATGACTCATCTAAGCATTTGATTAGCATGCTGCTAGCTGATCTTATAATGTGTCACAATATTATGCTTCTTTTGTTTCCTTCCTTTCTTTGTCCTTTTCTTACTTCTATCTTATTTACCTAGGGTATTGGTGGTTACCCCACGTCCCCCTTGTTTATTTGTTCCTCATCATTTCATCCTTCCTTGTTCTACTCACTTTTGTTAATTCACTTGATCATTTGGTTTACTTGTGTGTAATTTTATTGATAGCTATTTACATTTATAACTTATATATACATATACATATTGGTATATACTTATGTTTACATATCATCTCTAGTGTCATTTACACGGGTTCATATATATATTATTATTATTATATATATATATCTTTATACGAATTTTATGGCCTATTACAATCTACCCCCTTAAGGAGGTTTCGTCCTCGAAACTTGCATTTGTAGTTAAGGATGTACCTTCGAAAAGATGTGGATAATGAGTTCTCATCTCAGCCTCTTTTTCCCAAGTCATCTCTTCTGAGTGCTGATTTGACCAAAGTACCTTGACTAAGGGTATATCTTTATTTCGCAACACCTTGCTCTTCCGATCTAATATTTTCAAAGGCCTTTCCTCAAAACTCAAGTGTTGATCAATCTGCAGGGGTTGGTAAGGAAGTATATGGGATGGGTCGTACACATATTTCCTTAATTGTGAGATATGGAAAACATTGTGTACATTTGCTAAGTCAGGAGGCAAGGCAAGTTCATAGGCTACCTCTCCAATTCTTCTTAGAATCTCATAGGGCCCGATATACTTTGGACATAATTTCCCTCGAATCTTAAATCGTCGTTTTCCCTGAATAGGTGAGATTTTAAGGAATACCTTGTCGCCTTCCTTAAATTCCAGCCTGGTACGCCTTCTACCAGCGTACTTCTTCTGTCGATCCTGGGCGGTTCTCAATCTTTCCTTAATCTTCTTGATATGTCCCATGGTTTCTTCAATTAACTCTGGTCCTACTAAAGCCCCTTGACGCAAATCATCCCAACAAATAGGGGTTCGACACTTTCGCCCATATAAAGCCTCATAGGGCGCCATTTTGATACTGGCCTGGAAACTGCTGTTGTATGAGAACTCTATAAGGGCGAGCTTGTCCTCCCATGACCCCTGGAAGTCAACTACACATGCTCTTAACATATCTTCCAAAGTCTGGATGGTCCTTTCCGTTTGCCCATCTGTGGCTGGATGGAATGCAGTACTAAAATTTAGTTGTGTCCCGAAAGCCTCCTGCAGTTTTCCCGAGAAATGTGAGAGGAACCGAGGGTCCCGATCTGAAATGATGGTGGTTGGTACCCCATTCAATCGTACTATATGTTGAATGTATGCATCAGCCAATTGTTTCACAGTCCAGGTTTCCTTAATTGCCACGAATGGAGCACTTTTGGTGAGTCTATCCACGATTACCCAAATAGAATCGCTCCCATGCCTGGTCCTTGGTAATCCTAGGACAAAATCCATTGATACCGAGTCCCATTTCCATTCTGGAATGGGCGATGGTTGCAATAGCCCTGCGGCCTTCTTGTGATCGAACTTCACCTTCTGACAAGTGAGGCATCTAGCAACAAATTTTCCAATATCTCACCTTAATCTTTTCCACCAAAACGACTTTCGAACATCCTGAATCATTTTATCCCGACCAGGATGTACCGAATAACAGATATTATGAGCTTCCTGTAAGATCTTTTTTTTAAGTTGTTGTCATCAGGTACACACCATCTACCCTTCATTCGTATGCTACAGTCCTGGTGTATCTGAAAATCATGAGCTTGCCCCTGTTGAATCTTGTTCCGTAATTCTACTAGGAACTTATCATTCTGCTGTCCTTCCCGCAGTTCTTCGTATAAAGTAGGCTGTACTAACATTGCATTAAGTATAACTGGAGCTTCATGTGGTCGTATTATTAGCATATCCAACCTTTCCAGATCCTTATATATATCAATGGGCACTGTTATAAGGGAGTTGACTTCCCGTCTAGGTCGTCGACTCAGGGCGTCGGCCACCCGATTTGCCTTGCCGGGGTGATATTGTATATCAACATCATAGTCCTTTATAAGTTCCAACCATCGACGTTGTCTCATGTTCACCTTCTTTTGGGTGAAAAGATATTTCAGGCTCTTATGATCGGAATAAATCTTGCACGGTACCCCATATAAGTAATGCCGCCATAATTTTAAAGCAAACACTACTGCGGCCAACTCCAGATCATGGGTTGGGTAATTCTTCTCATGTGGCTTTAGCTGCCGGGAGGCATAAGCGATTACCTTTCCTTAATGCATCACCACACAACCTAACCCCTCTTGGGAGGCATCACTATAAATCTCGAACCCTTCATGCCCGGTCGGTAAAGCCAAAACCGGAGCTCGGGTCAGTCTCCCCTTCAATTCCTGGAATGTTGTATCGCATTCGGCTGTCCATTGAAACCTGGTAGTCTTCTTGAGCAAGTTTGTCAAGAGCAAGGCTATTCTAGAGAAATTTTCAATAAATCTTCGGTAATACCCAGCTAACCCCAGGAAACTTCGTACTTCAGTTATGCTTGTGGGCACGGGCCATTCTTGAACTGCTCTAACTTTCCCTGGATCTACTGAAATCCCTTTCTCGGACACCACATGCCCTAGGAACATTACTTGCTTTACCCAAAATTCACATTTGCTTAATTTCGCATACAACTTTTGTTCCTGTAGTATCAGCAATGCCTGCCTTAAGTGTTCCTTGTGCTCCTCGTGTCCGGCAGAGTATATCAAAATGTCATCTATAAATACCACCACAAATTTATCCAGGTGAGGTTTAAAGTACCTTTGCATCAAGTCCATGAACGCGGCTGGCGCATTAGTGAGCCCAAATGGCATTACTACATACTCATAATGCCCATACCTGGTCCGAAAGGCCGTTTTTGGGATATCATCATCAACTACTCGCATCTGATGATATCCAGATCTTAGATCTATTTTGGAGAACACCCTTGCACCCTTAAGCTGATCGAAGAGATCCTCAATTCTGGGTAACGGGTATCTATTCCTAACGGTGATCTTATTAATTTCTCTGTAATCAATACAGAGTCGCATCGACCCATCTTTCTTTTTAACAAATAAGACCGGCGCACCCCATGGAGATACGCTTGAACGGATGTACCCTTTTTGTAACAGCTCATCTAGCTGTTTCTTTAATTCCACCATCTCTGCGGGCGCCATTCTATAGGGAGCCCTTGAGATAGGGGTAGCACCAGGGATCAGATCAATATGGAAGTCTACTATCCTGTGAGGTGGTAATCCTGGAAGATCATCGGGGAAAACATCTGAAAATTCCCGAACCACCTCTATATCTTTTATCGGAGAATTATCCAGCCTAGTTTCACCGACGTGACTTAGTTTTTCCCTGATTCCTTGATCGTCACCTCCTATTACCCTAGTGGCATAGGTTGGAGTAATTTGGAGTGTGATGGTACGCGCATAACATTCGATAATTGCCCTATGCTTGGATAGCTAATCCATCCCCACAATTACATCATATAACCCTAAATGCAGGGGTATCAAATCTATGGGGGTTGCTTTTCCCCCAATATTGATGGTGCATCCCTTAAGAATATATTTACAAAGTATTGAAGAACCATGACAGATAAGGCCAGGGGTTAAAATTTCAATTTATAGGTTAAACTATTTATAAAGGATATAGAAACGAAAGAATGCGATGCACCAGTATCAAACAATATATGGGCAGGCATAGAGCACACATTAAAGATTCTGGTAATAACATTACCTCCTGCCTTGACATCTTCTTCGGATGGTCCTGCTTCTTCTGTTTTTATGGCAAAGACTTTCCCAGTGTGTTTTCCAAAGGTGCCAGTTGGTACCTCCTTCCTAGATTGTCGATCACTCTTTCCTTCCCCAAGCTGCGAGAATAATCTCCCCCCAGGTTTAGTGGAGGTAGCAGGATTATTCCTACTCCCGGACTTACTGTCATCTGCAAACCATTCTGGGCAATCCTTGATCTTATGCCCGGCTTGTTTACACTTGAAGCAAATCCCTTGTTCTGTACAGTTTCGTCCATAGTGTGCTTTTCTGCATTTCCCGCAGCGCCAATCCTGAAACTGAGCCTTCATTTTTACAGGTACTCCTTCTAATGCACGATCATATAATTCTTGAAGTGTTGTGCAATGACCTACCCTTCTCTGATATTTCAAATTTAACCCTTCGAAAAATCGAATGGTTCTAAGTCTTTCTGTCCCTACAAAGTCTGGAGCAAAACGAGAGAGCTCTTGAAATTTGGCGGCATATACTACCGTCATCAACCCTTGCCGCAAATTCAAGAACTCGCTTTCCTTTTTCCTCTGTAAAGAGGGCGGATAGAATTTTTCTTTGAGCTTCTCAAGAAATTTGCTCCATGTGAATTATGGGTCTTTCGAAATATCCTTGATGGTTCTCCACCAAATATCTGCAGGTCCTTCTAGATAAAATGAGGCCAGCTTCACTTTTAAGTTTTCTGGGCAATTCACTACATCTAATAATTTCTCCATGTAAGCTATCCAGTCTTCAAATTTAACTGGATCGGCTTCACCATTGTATGAGCGGGGCCTGTGAGCTGCTAGCCTGCTAACCTCTTATAAAATTTTTCCTCATCATTTTCTTTTTCTTTTTTCTGAGCTTCAATAATGGCCAATAAACGTGCATTTAATGCTTCTAACTCTTGAATCCTCTGTTGGTTTTGGTTTCCATTTTCACGGTTGGGGTTGATTCTTTCTTCTGACATGATTTCCTACAAAAGCATTTTATTGATTAAAACATAGTTACACACGTACATTGATTATTTATAAACATTTGGCTATTTCTTAGCCTTCTTCTTCTTTTCATCTAAAAAGTACTTATATTAAGTAATATTATATACACATATGATATACATAATATCATTATTCTCCCTCCCCGTCTATTCCCTATTCCTCAATCCAGCCTGTAGGAATCACGTGCGTATCCACTGTCCTCGCTACTAGTTGAGGGTATTTCCGGTTCATACTCTGCCCCACATATCTTGCAGTTTTCCAGGTCAAGGCTTCCTGTACGGGACTCTTCTGACTGTATCGGAGATGCTGGTATCCTTTGGTAGGCAAAAAAGTCACCAATTTCTCTTTTCTCTTCTCGAATTAAGAGTCTCTTAAACATTTCCTCCCAATATGGATCATCTTGTCTGAGAATTCGACTTTTTCGAACCTCTATGGTAGTCTTTATTTCTCCCAAGACTTCCACCTAATATTGCCTTTGTCAATTTCTTCGGCCTTGGTATTGGTGCTTAAAAGAGATCCATTTGCAAGGTAGTAGGATAAGAGCTTCCAATATTGTAGTCGGAACGTAGGCCATCGGTCACACGAGGGTAAGGTCTTTACTATCACGTATGCTTGAATAGCTGGTCTCAAGTAATGGTTATCATCTTGATTCCCTTTAAGGGTGTTCCATTTTCCTATTTGACCTATAATCATGTTAGCGTGATCTACAGCCTCGTACCACATCTTCCCAACTCCCTCGTAGGTATCCGGTTCCCGGTACAAGGATGGCCTCTTCCCTTAAGAGTATGTGGTTGGAAATAGTGATACCTTTCTTCATGATTCCCGCCATCTACATAATTAGTTTAAGTACCATGTAAGATGATCTTAATATAATTGTTCATTAGGCGCGCTCATTACTCTCTTCGTGTTTTCGAAAACCTTTTTCTCTATTATATATATATATATATATATATATATATATATATATATATATATATATATATATATATATATATATATATTAGCCTGGCTCTGATACCACCTGTAACAGTCTCTACAAGTTAGGGCTTCTTTTCCAATTCCACACAATGTTGTGAGCGACTAACTTGTAGATCTGTTATGTTCTCCAAGAGTATAATTAGCGAAGTTGAAGCTGGTAGGCTAACATACATACATATATATACATACATACATTTACATAAGTATATTTACATAAAAACATAAGTAGTTATTTGGTACTATATGTCTTATAGTTACAAAATACGACCTCCCCGTCTAGCTGAACGTTGCTTTCCAAGTTGAAAACTGTCTTTTTTTTTAGTTTATTTCTGGCAACATGGAATCTGTTCAAAAGGCAATTTCAAGCGTTAATGTAAGCTTCTAGTGAACATAATCAAATAATTATTTAATTACGTTTATGTCACAATTCCTAATTACCCCTACTATGGTACGCTAGTTTTGTGAATTCGGGAAAGGAGAAACCCTTAGTGTCACAGGATTTGCCTATCCTTTGCTTACTCCTCTTTCAGTTGGAGACCGTCGTCTCCCTTATTCGTTCCGCTTGCAAGACTTTCCAGGACATGTCCCCATATCATCATAGCTTACTTATCACAAGATTTTCTTGCTCATTAGTTCGAGCATTATTACCTCATACTTTTCGTATGCATAACTTTTCTTATCACACATCCGGCTTACTATCTTAGCCGGCACTTATATGGTTTCCCCTTTTCCCAGTATTTGGTGCACATGCTATTTATCAACAATTATATAAGCACATACATATACTATAAATACTAACAGTATACCAATGATCAAGTACTTAATTTGATACAATTTTATCGTCATCTGTATATATGTTGCTTAAGCTAGTATTTCTTGGCCATTTATGCCTACTTTCCTTTACGTACTTCATTCATAATAAATCCGTATAAACTTGTCTGACCTCCTTATGAGCGTTTATATTTGTTAAAGACAATTACCATAGAAGATTTAGAAGCTATAGAGGTACCTTAGTATATTTCTCCTTCCTTCCCTTACGTTCCTACCCCAACTTGCGCTCGTCCCTTGGATTCCTTATTTTTCTACTATGGTTTAATTCCTGCGCTGCTCTTCTCCTCTTCTGGGCTCCAGTCTTTCTTCCTTCTTTCTTCCTCAAATTTTGGAGGAAGTTAGTCCTATTTATTTCCTTAGCTGGGGTACACTTGTCTTGCTAAGATGCAGCCCCCAAATGACTCAACTAAGCATTTGATCAGCATGCTGCCAGCTGATCTTATAATGTGTTACAATATTATGCTTCTTTTGTTTCCTTCCTTTCTTTGTCCTTTTCTTACTTCTATCTTATTTACCTAGGGTATTGCCGTATTGGTGGTTACCCCACGTCCCCCTTGTTTCTTTGTTCCTCATCATTTCATCCTTCCTTCTTCTACTCACTTTTGTTAATTCACTTGATCATTTGGTTTACTTGTGTGTAATTTTATTGATAGCTATTTACATTTATAACTTATATATACATATACATATTGGTATATACTTATGTTTACATATCATCTCTAGTGTCATTTACACGGGTTCATATATATATATATATATATATATTATTATTATTATTATTATTATTATTATTATTATATATATATATATATATATATATATATATATATATATCTTTATACGAATTTTATGGCCTATTACAATATATGTTCTAAAAAGTGTTGGCGTATGTTCTAAACATAAATCTGTTCTCACATATGATATATGTTCTCACATAAGGATCCATTCCCACCGGATCCTGACCCTATATATATATATCATGTGTAACATTTTAGTTAGTATATTTTTGTCACCAATATGTCCCAAACAAACAGTATATTAGAAGATCCACATAACTTAGATTACAAAAAAAAAAGAAAAGAAGAAGCATATTATTAAACATATATTATTTTATGAAAAACTATTATATATTATGTAAGTTAATTAGTATAATTAAATATAGGATTCAACTTTTGACCCATGACTTCATATAGTGGTAGTTTATTAAAAGAATGTTTAAAGATCAAATAAACATTAAAAATTCACCTTTTGATTTTAAATTACGTAAAAGAAATGTATTCTAAAAAAAGGTTATTTTTTGGGGCTTTATTTACTGTTTTTATTTTTGGATAGCATGCAAAAAATAAACACAAATTTTAGTTTCTATTTTTCCACATCAGTATGGAAGTGAACAATCAATGCAATTTCTTCGATATGTTTTTGAGGTCACCAAGACACAAAGAGTATAATTATATGATTATATCATACTCCACAACAAAATTATACTTGATGTTCAAGATGTGCACATTCTTTCAAAGATCAAGAGTTTGATCACTCTATCAAATATACAATTTTCCCATGAACAAAAATGTAATTACATTTACAATTCATTGTTCACTCAATTTTTATGTCAATGTAATAATAGAGCCACCAGGAGCACGACACAGGAGCACGCCAGATGCATAAGACTGTCTACAGCAACCACAACAACAACTCACTAGCAGTAGTTTACATACTGTAAAACAAATTAAAGTTCAAAAATAGTCATCACAAAAGTAATTATAAAAGTGAAAGCAAACTAAAATCTAATCATAAAGCTAAATGTTTGAAGTTAAAACATACTCCATCTATTTTTTTTTTATCCATCTCACTTTCCTGTACGTCTCTCGCAATGCACGTCTTTGAACTTCAAAATCTTTCATTATATATTAGTAAAAATTATAACGAATTGAATATTAATAAAGTACGTACTAATTGAGACGAATCAAACAAGACCCCACATGATTATATTTTTTCTTATAAAATGAGAAAAATTGAGAAGATTTTCTCTAAGTATGAATATTAGTGTCAAGATTTCAAGTGAGAAAGATTTAAAAAAAAAACACAGGGAGTATAATTTATATATTCATTAAACAACAAAACATGGATCGGAGCAAAAAAAAAAAAGATCTAATAACTTAAATTCAAAAAATTAATTCCCACATAAAATTAACCACAATATAATTCTAAGAGCTTAAATTAAACAAATTAAGCTTAACCCTAAATCGAAAAAATAAATAATTATTATTAACATATAATCGTTCTATTAATAAAACACGGAAACATGTAATCAAAAAGTAAACATTCTAAAATTAAAACTTCAAAAAATTATATATCCACACACATATATAAATCAGATATATCATACAATTGAAAAAGAACAGGGAATAAAAAACCATAAAACTGTAAAGAACCGAGAAATTGTAAAACGAAAATGAAAATGAAAAAACAAACATAAACAAACCTAAAAACTGAAAAGAACCACGTAAAAAAAAGAAACTGAAAAGAATCGAAAAATCGAAAATCGAAAACGAAAATAAAAGAACAAACATAACGAACCCAAAAATTGAAAAATGTATTTTTCATTCTCGTAAAACGAAGCCTAAATTGTAATTGCTAAAAGAAACTATATATTCACACATATGTTCACATATAAATCAAAAATATCATAAAATTGTAAACGAAAATGAAAAAAAAAACCATAAAACAAAAAACAACCGAGAAATTGAAAAACAAAAACCTAAGAACAAACATAAACGAACCCAAACAATTGAAAAAAAACGAAAAATTGAAAAACGAAAACAAAAATGAAAGAACAAACATAAACGAACCTGAATAATGTTAGGGTTTCATAAATGAGGGGGGAGGCGAATCAACGACACAAAGAGAGGAAAAGATCAGAACCAATCTCACAGGAAAGTTTTCAATTGCCGGACAAATAATGGCGAAGAGAAAAGGAGAAGAGATAGAGGGAGCAGAGGGTCGAAGGAGGCAGAAGAGAGATGTGGGGGAACACACACTTCTTTCATACCTAACGATGTTAGGGTTTCAGAATTGAATCTCATCCATTGGATCAAAATCATCAACGGATGAGATTAGATCCCATTTTTTTTTCCTCTTTTATGTTTAATTCAATACACTATTAATGGTTAGATTGTAATCCTTCTCAGATCAATGGTTCTAATTCATAATCCATGATATCATTCTTTATCCAATAGAAAAATAGAATAACCTAGCACATGGATTGATAATCTTATATTCTTATAATCTAAGTAGTTGTTTTCATGATTTAGTAACTTACAATCTTTAGTAATTAGTCAATTACTATTTTATTATTATAATTTAAAATTTTAATTATCTTTATTGAAGTTATTATTAGTGGTATTTAAGTATAACTATCATTTATTAATTGGCATAGTATACCTAAAATAATAATAATATAATTGTTATTATTATTATTATTATTAAATTAAAGTTGTGAATTGAGTTTCTTAATTTTAATTAGACTCCTTATAGCATTACTTATATTATCAATCTATCACTTAATTATGTAATAGTATGATTATATTTATTTGAGTGAACTTATAGTGTAGCATGACATTGAATTAGCTTATCGACTTACAATGAAAAATTTGATAGGCGTGTTGCGTACAAAAATAAATAACCTAACTAACCTCCTAACTATGTAGTAGGATAAGTCATAGTCAATCCCGCAAAAAGCAAGTTGTTCTATGATTGGCCCTTAAATAATGGTAAGACTAAACGAGGTTAATATCGAAGATGGTCGAATCAACTATACTAATCAATCTATAAATAAAAGACTCTATAGTTAAGTATCCCTACTAGCATGAATTAGTACAATAATAATTCCTACCCCAAACTAGTCAACTAAATGTTCACAAGAAAAAGTACACCCTATCAAATACCATAATAAACCTCTCCCGAGTATCTATGACTTCTCTAATATGCACTCAAGCTTACTCCCGTGGAATCATGTAAATTAAAGACATTAAATGCAGTACTATAACTTCCTAACAATCCATTCTACCTAATCCCATGGAGAATTTCATGTCCTTAATTAAAATACCCAAATCCACCAAAACCCAACTCCCGTTGTGATCAAGACGATGAATAATAACAATACCAACTATCCCTAATCTACTACTGGAATATGCACAATCAATTAAGCAAGAGCAATTAAACAATTAATTTGGGAATTTAAAGAAACAATCATGAATTAATTCATACTAGAGTTCAACTTAACAATAGTTAAAGAATTACTCTAGCATAATTGAAATTAAATAAATAAATAAGTTAAAGAAGAATAATTAAAATTCATAATAGAAAACAAAGGGAAAAGAAGGAGAAAATAAATACTTGAATTGATGGAAGAAAGGTAGAGTCTTGAAGAACAATGAAAATCTACAAGTTTCTCTCTCTAACTTCTCTCTAGAAACCCTAAAAGGTGTATACAATCAACTATATCCCATCAGGCCGTCATTAAGCAAATAAAAGAGTATTTATAGCTTCCTAAAATAACAAAACCGACAAAACAAAACGCCTCACGGAGCAGCACAACATGAACGTGTCATTATCGACACGAACGTGTTGACCTGCTATCATATAAACTATTATAATCAGAGTGACACGGTCGTGTGAAAAGTGACACAGACGTGTTGCCCTGTAATAGTCAGGTTCTTCAGTTCAACTTCGAACAGCTATAACTTTTGATCCAAAGCTTTGTTTGGCGCATGTAATATATTATTGGAAAGATCTTCAAGTCTAATTTCCAACCCAGTTGAAATCATTTCATTATCATTTTTGTGTCAAAAGTTATGGGCAAAATGGTGTAGAGGAGTAATATTTGGTACAATACACAAAGTCGTTTGTATCTTCTTCATTTCCAATCCGTTTCGGGCACATGATATATCTTTTTGAAGGTCATCCAAGTGCCTTAATTGTCATATCCTTAAAAATGAGTCTAAAGTACCTAAGATTACATCAAAAGAACAAACAAACCCTGAAAGCACCGTAGCTTATAAAAGCGACCCAAATATGCATAAATGCAATGTAAATGCTCTAATGCTACATAAAAATGCACCCTAATATGCAACTAAATGATGTTAGAATATGCACTTATTAAAATTCATTGATCTCGTCCGATAACAATTGTTTCAATTTAATTAGATGTTTTTAGTTTCAAAATGCATTTCACATAAAGACAATTAACTTAAATAATCTTATAACTTATATTGATACATTCACTAATCTTATCTAATAACAACTTTTTTCAATTCAATTAGATGATTTGAGGTTCGTAATAAATTTAACTTAAACGATCAACTTAAATAATTCTATATTAGGATTTAATGTCGTATCACTTTATCAATATATTAATAAGTATTTATGAACTTAGTAACAACTAATAAGTTAGGGAGTTACTGAGTTAATTAGCATATAAGTCTAAGGGAGTAACTGAAATGTAAACATAAGGTGGTGCATTAAAGAAGATCAAAGTTGTCAAAGGACCAACTCAACCAAAAACTTAAGCTTGGAGTCCTAAAATTATTTTATACTCTATCACGCTGTTAAAGGGCCAGCTCAACCAAAAGGTTAAGCTGATGGTTGGAGTCCCATAATAGTTTTATACTCTATCACGCTGTCAAAGGACCAACTCAATCAAAAGTTTAAGAAGATGGTTGGAGTCCTAGAATAGTTCTATAATCTATCACCCTCTCTCATGCGAGAGCCCATTGGGTTTGAAGTGTGGATGCTGGCGCTAAATGTTCCACTTAGAAAGGAGGGTGAATGATATTTGAACTCGTGACCTTTAATGTCACGCTGACTCTCGTACCATGTCAAAGGACCAACTCAAACCAAAAGTTTAAGTTGATGGTTTATTAGGTACTTTTTGACAAAAAAACCTTTTTTTTTATACTTAATCTTTCATGGAATTTTACCAACTCACGTTCTTCCCACAATTAACAACTCACAAACCAAAGTAATACATTGGAGGAGATGGATACAACCAAAAAGCTATAGAAATCATGCGATGCATAATACAGAATTGGATAAAATTAAACTCCCTAGCTATTAGGAAAATTAACATAACAATGCCTGGATATAGTGGGATCCCCTGGCAACGAGAAAATATATTTTTCTAGAGTATTAGCAACTCATCTCAATTCCTACAATCTACTCAGTTACATCGAAACATCTTCGGATTTATATATACCCATAATCGTAATTATGACTATGATAACCAAAAAACATCATCATCATCATCCTCATAAACATCAACATAAGAATCATAATCATAATTAGGAGCATGTGGAAATGGCAAACCATCCAACCTGACTTCAGCATTGTCAAGACTAGGGCAGCGCCATTTAACCCAAGCCGGAGGTGGGAAGAACAGTCGAGCATACACATCTTTGTCCCGCTCACACTTCTCTTCAAACCGCAAAACACCATTCTCCATGCCTAAAAACTATAAGTACTTAGAAGCCGGATAACTTACATGTTTGAGACACTCAGTGCCTTCTGGCATCTGGGCATATCCACTATAAACCACTGGAAAGAAGCTCAAAATAGTAAAAGTGAAGCAGACTGAATTATAAGTATCCTATCTGGCAGATTCAAAGTCAGTGCAGAGGAGGGAAAAGCAAATGATAGAAAAACATGAATATGATATTCTCTCCCAAGTTTTCCACACGTTCCCACTTATTACTCTCTAAATCTTTCAACAAGAAAACAAACATGGTGTTTCGGTGTTGAAACGATGGCGGACACAGATATGTCCGTCAATAATTTAGGGGGTGTCCGAGATGGGAAATCTGCAAGGAAGACAAACGTAAACTACCCTCGGGGGGGATGCGAGGAAACCCCCTCCGACGCTCAAGTCAGTAGGTGCCCAATAAGGATTTTAGAGAGAGAGATATATATAGAGAGAGAAAGTCAGGCTTAGAATGTGAGAGAATGTACCTGCAGAATAGTATCATTTGGCTATTTATAGTAGTACTATTCATCTGGCAGGATTCGTAATCCTTTGACACGTGTACGACTATAGTGAGTCTGGTTAGAGGGAAGATTTCCTTATTTTGTCCTTTAGTGTGGCCGCGAACACCATCTCGGCCTACTTATCAGGAATGGCTTGGATGCTTTTGGTGAGGTCGCGTCTCTAGTTGCCCATGTCGGCCATATAAATTCGTCCGACACCGGGCTTAGATGTACCCATACAACTAGCCCCCCAGCATCATTGGGGCTGTGGCCGGCATTGATGTTGCATTGTGGACGCGAGTGAACTTGTGCCCGCCGGAAACAATTTGCGTTGCCACGTGTTGCCCTGGGGAGAACTTCGAATTTCGAAAAAGTGTAATCATTACTTTTTCCTAGAATCCCGCCCATTGTTATTTTTTATTTAGGGTTTATTTAGGGAATGGCACTTGGCGCGCATCCAGCAGAGTAGTTGATGAGTCTTCTAATCCTGGCCGCTGAATTTTGTCCTTATAAAGCCATTTTTCATTTTCTTTTTGTTTACTCTTCATCTTCAACCTTAAACTCTCTGGTTTGCACGGTTTCTTCAAGAACTTCAAACCTCCTTTTTCTTGCCAAAATCTTGCCTTTTTGCGACCGAATTTCCTTAAAAGTATTTCAGGTAACTTTTCGTTTCTTATTTCTGAGGAATTTTAACGTTTTCGCCTCTCTTCGTCTGGGTTTATTCGAGGGTTTCTCTTCAAAGTTTCCAACTTTTCGGTAAATTTGCTTTCTCCAGGCGTTTGTAGAACTTGAAGATTCTTACGTTCGTGCTTTTGGGACACTTCCTTTGCGCTTTTTGGGAACCAAGCGTGATTTTACGGCCATTTTTCATCGGTCTTTCTCGGGTACCTTTTTCCAACTTCCCTTCAACTTGTTTTTTGTTTCTTTCTTCTTGTAGAAACATGTCGGATCGCTCGAGATAGCCAAAATACTTTGAGTGATAAGCTTATGTCCGAAAGTGAGCCTTCGTCTCCTGCTTCCCTTCATGGCGGACATAGTTCGTCTACTTCCCAACCCTAGGGAGGAGAGAACTCGTTTGTTAGCCGACCCGCCCCTTACTGGCGATAGAGATAGGGAACTTAGATCTAAGTTTCTTAATGACCGCTCTACCCACGAGCAAGAAAATTTAACTTCCCAATATTTGTCCGCGAGGATGAGTGGTGATAGACAAACACTCCGGGAATTAAGACATAAAATTTTAGCTCGCCCGTCTTGCTAGAAACCCTCCCCCGACGCTGTTCCGGAACCGATGTTCCGCCTTTGAGGGAACATGCTCGGTTAGATAACTTAGCGGATCTTTGGGGTTGTGGTGGCGGATGACTTTTATGATCGCCTTGCTCATGAAACCGGCCCTTCTCATCCACCGTTATTGATTTAGGTTCCGACAACGACTCTATTGCTACAATGGACGAGACCGATGGTCCTTCTACTTCGGTCGGGATGAGAATATTCGTCAAACCGAGATAGTTTTGGGGGAAAGTTCCAAAGATGCCTCCCAATTCTCGCCCGAGCCGATTCCCGACCGCGATGATGTCGAGCATTACGGGATATGGTTACCAATTGATTATAGCAAAGTGGTCCGAAATCCACAGTCATTCAGAAATCCTGGCGACAATGCGCCATAGATCTCAACTATTGCGATGTTGCGGAGAAGTTGTACGCTTTCCCATCGGAATATAAGTTGATAGTCCCCGACAAGGGATCAAAAGTGACCGGATGCCAGCGGGGCACATTTCTTGTTTACGCGCACCATTTTGAGTTTGGGTTGCGTTTTCCTCTAGATTTAACCTTGAGTACCGGATTTTGAAGGCTTTTAACATTTGCCTTGCTCGGCGACACCCTTGGCCGTTAGGAACTTCGATCGCTTATATTTGGACTGTCGTTATTTAGGGTTTCTGAGGAACTCAACCTCTTCCGTCGCCTTCATTGGGCCGCGACGGAGCGGTTCCACCGAGAAAGGATGGTGGAGCTTGATGACGGCCAAAAATAAACTTACCGTCTACCCTAAGTTGACTGGGTTAAAGGTTGGCAACCCGCTTTTTATTGGGTTAAGGTGCCGAATAATTTCCCTATTCGTCGTCACTTTACTAAGCCTAGGTTACTCGGATGGAAGACGTCCCCTCTTATGGTCTTTCGGCAGCTAGAGCGAAGGCCTTTGATTATTTTGAGTCCGAGGTCGGGACTATTACCGCTGCTGTAGGTGAAGATACCGAGGGAAGGATCCCTTGCACCTCGGCTTCCCCATGCAAAGTACATCTTTGGGAAATGAACCTTTGTCGGCTTTATTTCTCTCGCGGACCCACCCGGAAGGTTCGCCTCTTGACTTATGGTCCGACGTGGGACTTATGCCTCGCTTTCTGTTAGTTAATATGATATTAATCCTTCCGCTTTGCTGTTGCAGGTCCTGTCAGTTTAGATCTTGAGGAGTTAGGTCTCAACGAAGATTCAACGCCAATGTCTCGAACTCCCGAGGAGCCCGTCTTTGATTACGACACTGTTCATGGCCTCACTGGGGGTCTCAGAGGTGCAGATTGCGGCCGTGGTGGTCGCAACTTAGGTCGGGTAGGTGTACGCCGTGCCGGCCGCACTCCCGGTCGGTCTGCTGGACGTGGGGATCAGGAGTCTCTTCGTCCTGTCGTACACGTTCCTGTCCGCCGTGGCGGGGGTGGTGTGACTATAGGTCAGAGGCGGCCTCGTGAGCTCTCTGACGATAGTCCCAGCAAGAGGCGAGCCTTGGATGTTGCTGCTGCTTCTGAGACCCAACCAACGGAAGCTGCCACTAGTATTCCGGATAATAGTCCCGTTCAGACATTATCCGCCACCATGTTTTCTCCTTTGAACGCTGCTATTGACAGCATTGGGACGACACTGGGATCCGGCTCTTCCATGCGCCAGAAAATTTATGACATCTTAAGTTCTCCGAGCTTTTTGACAAATCTTGGTCCGGGAATATTTTCTCGGATACATGAATGGATCGAGCACAAAGAGATCGTCCTTGGTGCCGCTGTGAAGGCTGCATTTTTTCGTCCCCCTTCTGTCCCCGGGAGAATTTATCAACCCAACTGGGACGTGAGGGAGGATGAATCTTTATATGCCGATATTCCGACTAATGGCGGTACTCTCGGATATCGTCTCTGAAGGGCCTCCATTGCCCATTGATTGCCCCGCCGACAAGCCGGGTAGCACCGCCGCCCAACTTGCTCACGACCTTGCTGTGGTAAGGTTTATGATCTGATATTCATCATTCATTTTTTTTTTTTTTTTTTTAATCTCGTCTTTCTGATGCAGACTAACAATTCCGCCATTGAGCTTATTGAACAATTTGTCCACTATCAATCTGAGTCTGATAGGCAGAAGCAATCCTTGGATGAGCTTCGAGTGCCCGGCTTGATCTTGCCGGGCTCATTTCGACGATGTACAGCAGCAGCTTGATGCCGAGAAGGCATCGCGGGCAGTTGTTGATGTTGAATTGGCGGATTTGCGAAACAAGGCTGCCAAGGTTGAGAAGGCTGAGAAAAATTCAGCGGAGCTTGAAGCTGCATTGGCGTCCCTTAAGGACGAGATGGCCACCGCCATTTCTAAGGCCAAGGATGATGCCGGCGCTCAGGCTGTGGCAGCTTTTAGAAGATCTGAAGAGTTTGTTGGTATGTTAGGAGAGAGATATGATGGCGGCTGGGTAGCTGCTAAAAGATGTGTTTGCCATTCTCACCCCAACTTCAACTGGGAGGAGATGGAGACCGCTTTTGCAGGGGGTGTTCACACGCGTCCTCGTGAAGATGAGCCCTTCATCTGTGAGGAGCATGTTATTGCTAACGTTCTTCCCGTCGCTCAGGACGAAGAGGCGCCTCTCCCTTGATGTTTTTGGCTGTCATCTCCAGGCTCTTCTGTTGATTCTAATAGCTATTAGATTTTTTGTTCTTCCAATATTTTGTAAACGTTGAATTCGGCCCAATATGGCATGTACCTTTGATAAGCTTTACAAGTACAATTACTGCTATGAATTTTTGATGCCTTTTTTGGTGGCTGCCCACATTTTTGCTTGTAGTTGGCCGCCATGCCAGTAATTAGTAATGAAGCTTGATTTTTGTGAGAATTTGTTCTCTTCTATTTTTACTTTGTATCGAAGTAGCATTGATTTATGGATGTTTTCATACTTGGACCAGTTACATGGTCACTTCTGTACTTAGACCTGTTATATGGCCGTTTTTGTACTTGGACCTGTTATATGGCCGTTTTTTGTACTTGGACCTGTTATATGGCCGTTTTTTGTACTTGGACCTGTTATATGGCCGTTTTTTGTACTTTGACCTGTAATATGGTCGTTCTTGTACTTGGCCTGTTATGTGGCCGTTTTCATTTTTGACCTGTCATATGGTCGTTGTGGATTAATGGAACGTGGCGTACATAAGATAAGCATAGTCAAACAATTAATGGAATGCTCTCGGGCAGTTATATTATTAAAACGAGAAAGTAATGGCCCTTGGCCTTTTACATGAGATATCTACACATAGTACTTTTTTAAAACACTTGTGTTCCAGCAATTCTTTAGTTCAATGCCATCCATTGTCTTCAGCACAAAGGAGCCGGGACCGATTTCTTTAGATATTTGATATGGTACTTCCCAGTTAGCTGTTAACTTTCCTTCAGCGTGAGCTTTTCCGGTGGCTGCGGTCCTTCGTAGTACTAGATCCCCCTTTGCTAATGGCCTTTCAAGCACTCTCTTGTTGTAAGCTTTACTGATACGATCTTTGTATGCAGCAGCTTTGAGTTCCGCTATCAACCTTGTTTCTGCTAGAAAATCTAGATTTTCTCTTAAGGCTTGATCATTGTTCTCTAAATCTTTGTATTTGATCCGGTAGGACGGTAAACCCACCTCTACTGGCAAGACTGCTTCCGTTCCAAAAGCTAGCTTGAATGGACTCTCTCCCGTTGCCTCCTTTTCCGTTGTTTGATTGGTCCATAATACTGCTGGAATCATATCGGCCCACGCTCCCTTGAGTTCATCCAACTTTTTCTTCATGGCTGCGAGAATCTGTTTGTTTGCGGCCTCAGCTTGCCCATTGCTCTGTGGGTGACATACGGTAGAAAATGCGAATTTTACCCTAAACTCGGACGAGAAAATTTTTGATTGGTCGGCGGTCAAGTGCGCGCCATGATCAAAGACTATTGCAGTCGGTATACCAAACCTTGTCATTATGTTTTGCCAAATGAATTTTTTGACTTGATTGGACTTTATCTTTCTTTGTCGACTCGCTTCGATCCATTTTGTGAAATAGTCGATACCAACAATCAAGAATCTACGACCGGCAGCGTGTGGCTGGCCGTAAAAGGTCCGAGGATATCCAAACCCCACTGCGCAAATGGTATCGGACATATTATAGGTTGGAGGTCGTTCGCGGGCCTATTGATGATGGGAGCAAATTTTTGACATTTGTCACACTTCTTGACATAACTTAGCGCGTCTGCCAACATGCTCGGCCAGTAATATCCGGCTCTCAATGCTTTTAATGCTAGTGCTTTGCCTCCAATGTGATTTCCACAAATTCCCTCGTGTATTTCTTCCAAAATCTTTTCGGATTCCCATGCCGTTGCACATTTTAACAGCGGTAAGCTAAACGATTTCTTGTATAGCTCATTCTGGTAAATGACATACCAACTTGTCCGCCTTTTCAACTTCCCCGGCTTCCATTGCATTCGAAGGGAGTGAGCCTCGTGAGTTTATAAGCCACTATTTCACTAAACCATTCGCCTTGCCGATTGACGGTATTTACAATCACGTTTTTTCGGTGATGCTTTTCTCTCTCAAAACCTCCACCATAACAGATTTTTCGACGTTCAAAGAATCAGAGCTTGCCAGCTTGGAGAGTGCGTCCGCTTTAGTGTTGTCGGCCCTTGGAATGGCTTGAACGTCAAAGTGAATCAACTGGGCTATCAATTCCTTGGCCTTCTCCACATATTTTTGCATATTTGCTTCTCGGACCTCAAACTCTCCTTTTAACTGACCATTAACTAGCTGCGAGTCCGTTTTCAAAGAGACACTTTTGGCCCCAGCAGATACGCACATCCTCAGTCCCGCGATTGCGGCCTCGTACTCGCCTCATTGTTTGAAGTTTGGGAAAGTGAACTTGATGGCGTATTCAAAAATATTTCCCTCGGGGTTTGGTCATTACAATGCCGGCCCCGAGCCACTTGCCGACGAGCCATCTACTTCTAACACCCAAGTGCTTTCTTCCACCTGCTCTTCTTCGTAAGATGCCTCCACGATAAAATCCGCTAATGCCTGGGCTTTTATCGCGGTTCTAGGTTTGTCTTGGATATCATACTCGGACAACTCAATCGCCCATTTCAAAAGACGTCCCGAGCTCGTCCATCCTCTCGTAAAGCTTTCTCCGGCGGTTGATTAGTTAGGACTTGAATGGGATGACAATCGAAATATGGCTCCGAGCTTTCTAGCGGCAATTATCACGGCCAACGCCATCTTCTCAACCGGTTGATAGCGGCTTTCGGGGCCATTCAAGATGTGGCCCGACAAAGTATATCGGTCATTTGCCTTTTTCCTTTTCAACCAATAGAACGGCCGCGACGGTTTTTGGAGAGGCCGAGATATATAATTGTAGTGTATCCCCCGTCTCTGGCCTGGTGATGATGGGTAGGGTCTTCAGATGCTCTTTGACCGCGATGAAAGCTTGGCTTTGCTCCTCGCCCCACCCAAATTTCTTGTTTCCTCTCAATAGTGAGAAGAAGGGCAAGGCCTTGTCGGCGACTTGGAGATGAAACGAGTTAACGCAACCATTCTTCCAGTTAACCTTTGTACATCTTTTATTCCTTTCGGCTCACGGCAAATCCATAATAGCACGCACTTTGTCCAGGGTTAGCATCAATTCCCCTCTTGCGACCATAAACCCCGAGAAATTTTTCCCGCTCTCACCCCAAATACACATTTTTTTGGGTTGAGTTTCATCTTGTATCTTCTCGTAGTATTGAAGGTCTCTTTTAAATCATCAATGTGCTCGCGGTTCTGTTTTGCTCTTGACGATTGAATCGTCCACATAAACTTCGATGTTCCTTCCCTTACGTTCGGCAAATACCTTGTCGACCAATTTCGGTACGTGGCTCCGCGTTTCTCGTGCCGAAAGGCATTGCTTTATAATTAAACACTCCACACTCTGTGATGAAAGCTGCTTTCTTCCTATCATCTTCCAGAAGAGTAATCTGGTGGTGACCTGAAAACGCGTCCATGAAGCTCAAAAGCGCATGTCCGCTAGTAGAATCTACCAACCGGTCTATTCTTGGCAAAGGATAACATCTTTTGGGCATGCTCTATTAAGATCTCGTGAAATCAACACACATCCGCCATTGACCATTCGCTTTTTTTCACCATAACGACGTTTGCTAGTCACTCGGGGTAATCACGGACTTCAATAAAGTCGACCGCTAATAACTTATTAACTTCTTCTCTCGACGGCCTTGTTCTTTTCTATTGAAAAATTCCTTTTCTTCGCTTGGCAGGGCGGACCGAGCTGTCGACATTCGGACGATGGACCATCACGGTCGGGTCTATTCCGGCATCTCATCCGCCGAGAACGCGAATACATCGGCGTTTTCTCGAAGGAGAGTCACCGAGGTTGATCCCGACCTCTGGATCCATGTCCGTCCGACAGCCACGGTCCTTTCTCCGGATCATCCGCCAACATTTCTAACTTGGACTCTCCATCGGGCTTGGGCCTTGTCAAATCTTACGAGTCGAGCTTCTAGCTCCTCCATGGTTACCTCCATAGCATTTTCATTCTTTTTCTCGAGATGGTTCTTCTGTCACGGCCTTTTCTTAGCTCTCTTTTCCTTTCTTGATGGCGGACATGATTCTTCAACAGGAACCCTTCTTACCGGCTGTTTCAGAGCCGTTAAATAACATGACTTTGATGTTTCTTGATTTCCTCTTATCCTTGTTGTCGTACCCGAATTGGATACATACAGCATGGTTAAATGATAAGTAGATACCACTCCCTGAATATCATGGATTAGTGGTCTTCCTATGATTGCATTGTATGCTCCCGGAACGTCTACTACCGGGAATTCGGTCATCACATCTCGGCTTCACTGTTTTCGCCAATCTCGACCGGCAACTTTATAATCCCTTCGGTACGGCTTGGTGCTCCAGTGAATCCAATCACTGGGTACCGAACAGGCTGTAAGTGCTCCCGGCCTATCATTAATTTTTCGAAAGTAGACAGGAACAAAATATTAGCGGAACTTCCTCCATCCACCAAAATTCTATGAATCAAACAGTTTGCAACTTTTAAGGTGACCACCAGTGGGTCATCATGAGGGTAAATCACGTGCTTTGCATCTTCTAATGAGAATGACATGGCTGGCATGGCTGGTGGCTTTCTCCATTGGCAACTCTCATTAAAGTTCACTTGATGCCGGAACTCCTTTAAACTGGCTTTCGCCCCATTGACACTTCCGCCATGGATTGGACCGCCACTAATCACATGAATCTCTCCTATCCGAGATTGAACATTCTGATCTCTGGGTTTCATCAAATCGCCCCCGCTTGTCTGAGCTTTATATTGGGTGAAGTACCCTCTGCGGATAAGATCCTCCAAATTATCCTTGAGGTGCCGACAGTCTTCAGTTACATGGCCGTGATCTCCATGAAAATCACACCACTTAGTCTTATCCCGGTTTTTATGAAACATCTTCTTTGGTCTCTGCCATTTGTCACTTTCCTTGTTCATGGTGAATATTTGTGCTCGGGAAGTAGTGAGCTGAGTATACGCATCAAATCTATCTTTGCGTTCACTTTTTCCCTTGGTCATCCCGCTCCTCGTTCATTTCCTTTTTGACCATATTAGATTCTCTTCTTTCATCCCGGCCACGCTCAACTTCGCGACCTTTATCTTTCCGTGACTTATCCTCTTTCTTCTTGTCGGGCTCCCGATGCTGGCTGCTAGCTGCCTTGTCAAATTCTTCTCCTCTTATGAAATCATTTGCTTTGCCAAGCACTGGTCCTAACGACGTGAAAGATTTTCGGCCGAGATAACTCCTGAACGCAGTTCCTTCTCTTAGCCCTGACATCAAGGCTAAGACCGCTACATCCTGCTGCAGCCTGGGAATAGATACGGCCTCTACATTGAAGCGCCCAATGTAATCCCGGAGAGATTCGGTTTCCCCTTGCCTGATTGACAATAATTCCCCAGTAGTGCGCTCACGGCGCCGGTTGCTTACAAAGTGAGTACTGAACATAGATGAGAGTTGAGAGAAACTGGACACATTACCAGGTTTGAGACTCTTAAACCAAGTTTGAGCTATGCCAGTAAGAGTGGACGGGAAAACCTTGCACCAGATAGCGTCTATTTGCGTGTACAAATACATGTGTCCTTCATAGGCCGCGACATGATCGTCGGGATCTGAACTACCGTCAAATTTGCATGACGGCATTTTGATTCTCGGCATTGGGTAATTAAGAACCTCCGGAACAAATGGGGAGAGTTTTGGCTTGATTAACAGATGTCCGCCAACCGAATAGTTACTAGCACCATGTGTGCTGTACTCTCGGTACGAGCGACTTTGGTTCTCGTCTTCTGAATTATCAAGCTCTTCTGTTTCCATCTCCTCTTCATACTCGGGATCCTCCAGTTGTCTTTCCAACTGTCGGCCCTCTTGAGTGAAAGAACGCATTCTTCTTACTGGCGTACCATCAGCATTTCTTCCCCCTAATGGTGGCAATCGTTTACGGGGTGCTCTAGCATTGGGGGTTGGAGTATTACCATCAGGTTGAGGTGTGCCTGCTAGCATCTGGATGAAGGATGCTACTGTCTTCAACTGTTCCGGGGAGAATTGACTCAGCTGAGCCAGATTGATTGGAACTTCATTTGGATTAACCTGAGATACATTGTTCTCAGGAGTTTGCTGTTCAGTGTTGTTCTCGGGCACCCTTGTATTGAACTGAGGTGCACCCAATGGTCCGGTAATGGCTGGCTGAGTAGATCCCTGCCCGATCTCAAACCCAGGTGGACCACGACTTGCATTGCTCGTCTTATCCATGACTGCTTCACAAAGATGGGAGTCCCTCTCCTTCTAGCGCCAAGTTGTTTCGGTGTTGAAACGATGCCGGACACAGATATGTCCGTCAATAATTTAGGGGGTGTCCGAGATGGGAAATCTGCAAGAAAGACAAACGTAAACTACCCTCGGGGGGGATGCGAGGAAACCCCCTCCGACGCTCAAGTCAGTAGGTGCCCAATAAGGATTTTAGAGAGAGAGAGAGATATATAGAGAGAGAAAGTCAGGCTTAGAATGTGAGAGAATGTACCTGCAGAATAGTACCATTTGGCTATTTATAGTAGTACTATTCATCTGGCAGGATGCGTAATCCTTTGACACGTGTACGACTATAGTGAGTCTGGTTAGAGGGAAGATTTCCTTATTTTGTCCTTTAGTGTGGCCGCGAACACCATCTCGGCCTACTTATCAGGAATGGCTTGGATGCTTTTGGTGAGGTCGCGTCTCTAGTTGCCCATGTCGGCCATATAAATTCTGTCCGACACCAGGCTTAGATGTACCCATACACATGGTATCCTCACAAGCATGAATTATCAAATACAAGCAACCATTAGATTTAGAAGGTACGAAGTAAATGCCCAAAACATAATCATAAATAGTACCATGAACATTAGAACTAGCACGTAAAATATCTCGGCTATAGGTGACCTCATTCGATATCGAGGAATTGCTTGGATTGATCACCCCAACCTTCCAATCATAAAAGACATAAAATTTGCCTTTGTGAAACGCTATATCATGTACCACAGCATTGCAAAGAACTTTAAACCATTCTTTTTCCCCTGACCTTAATAACAGCAAATCACTCCTACCATTATCCTCTAGTTTCACTAACACAGTGAAAATGCGACTTGAAGTCAAGTCCCATTCGCCAACAATTTTCTTGGATAAAGACTTAGCATTGTGATCCAACTCTTCCACAAGACGCACTGGTCTTGCAAGTTCATGAACATGACAGTCCAACAAATTAATTTCTCCGTTAATAGGTGGGTCGGTGTAGATATACTTTCGGACTATCTTATGATAATGATTGTAATCTGAGGGGCTAAGTAGTTGCAATTTGTTTGTTCCAGTTTCACCCAATCTCGCAATCCAGCTACTACAATTACCATCACCAGTTGAAAGAGGAGTAAAGAGGTATAATTTGGTTTCGAGGAGAAAGAGCGGGAGTTTGTTTTCAGGGTCAAGATTAGGTACTTGTACATAATACTTATGCACTGGGAGTTCTTGTAGGGGGACAGCGGATCTCCAAGACGGACAGACCCCTCGAAGGCGGGGAACATCCATCTTCAAATCAAGGTATTGGATAATATGTAAGAGCACATCCTTTGGAAGATCAGCCCATTGCTTTGGGTTTGGAAAATTCTTGTGCTGCTCTTGGAAGGTTTTTATGGGAGTTTCCATTACACTTCAAAATGTAATGGAATGACTATTTTTTTTTTGTTCAGAAGCAACAAGGAATGAATGAGAATTGAACTTAGCAAAAGCAAGGGATGTAATATATATAATGGTTTTGATAACTAGGTAAGAGCATGGAATACGTAACTGTTCGGAAATAGGAAGTTAATGTATGTGATTTCCAATATTGATCTAGGGGTATTTTCAATACTATAAATTAATGAGTCCCTCCTTTTTTAAGATAATGGTTGTATTTTCAATACAGAGATGAAACAGGAAAATGGGTGGTCTGGGTGCTGATTGCTCATCTCCCGACGACTCGGTGTTCAAGGGATTATTTTTGGGGGTTTCATAAATCCAAAGCCAACGATTAGAGTTTTTTATTTTCTTTTTTCTTTCTTAATAAGGAAATTAATAGAGGTTCCTAAGCATCCTATGATACAATTAATGGAGAATTTCGTTGCAAAAAAAAAAAAGAATGGTAATTGAACTGATCCAGCAAAAGAAAAGGGACTTTAATTACTTCTTGTAATCTGATTTTTTTTTGATATAAACTTGTACTGTTTCACATGTAGACTCCTGAGATTAATGCTATGTTCGGTTCACCTGGTTTTACTTATTTCAGATCAGATCATATATATTAGATCAGATAAATTCAGATCAGATCAAAGATCAGATAAGTTCATATCAGATTAAAGATCAGATAAGTTCAGATCAGATCAGATCATGCTTATATTTAAAAACTTATTATTATTATTATTATTATTATTATTATTATTATTATTATTATATTGTTATTATTATTATTATTATTATTATTATTATTATTATTGTTATTAATATTATTATTGTTATTATTATTATTATTATTAGTTATACTTTATACGATTACAAGTACTATTAATACTGCTACTATTTACTAGTACATTTGTTCCAAAGGATTATTATTGTCGTTGTTGTACTTATTAATTATTAATATTGGTAATTACTCCCTCCGTCCCAAAATATAGTTCTCATTTCCATTTTGGGTGTCCCAAAATATAGTTCCCATTTCCATATTTAGTTCCACATTTTTCTATAATTTGTCTAGAAAAACCGTGTCCCATCATTTATTTGCTTCTTGAATTTTGTTTTTTGCTTTGTTTATTCAACCCAAGTGTTACAATTAATGCTCTTTCATCAATTATTCTCCATTCTCTCTCCTGAAATCATTTTTTCCCATACAACATTTATTTAAGGCAAATGATAAATACAACCCTTAGGGTTGTATATAAGCATTAATGTTTCCTTATATATTCTTATATTTTCAAAATAAAATAGAATCTTACTTGTAAAGCATAAAGCTATTAAATTTCTCCAACTAACTATTTGCACCGCCTCCTCTTCCATGTGAATACAACTTTAGTATTGGCCCGGAAAACGGAATTACTCCTCGAATTAAATACAGATTTCTGTCTCACTAATTTGGATTACTTGCAGTAAAGTAAGATTGTATTTGTAAAATCTTAAACCGCCAAACTTCTCTAGCAACTATTTGCACCGCCAATTTTTTTAAAAAATCAGATTTGCTGCCTAATACTTCTTTATCAATTCACAATCATCAAACTTCTACCAAAAAGTAACTTGTTACCGCCAAACTTTACCAATAAATTTTACCAGTTGCCGCCATTAAACAATTTACAAACATCAACCCATCACATAACTAGTTTGCATAATTCAATTATTTTATAACCTCTCCACATATTTAACCTCAAAAATAAGAATTTTTTTTTTATTATTGGTAAGATGAATAACCTTTGGGCTGCCGCGTACTGGCTCAACCTGGAGGCCGGGCACTTGGAAGGAGGGGGAGCTGTAAGGGGAATTCTCCTCCAAGTGCCCCTCACTTGGTTGGATTCGAACCCCTGATCTTGAGGTTATGAGGTGAAATTCCTACCAAGTGAGCCAAGCTAAGCTTGGTAAAAAATAAGAAAATTGGAAACGGATACAATTGACTTTCCAGATTATTATTTTCAGTAGACATACACATACAAGTAAATTTTCTATTCTTCTTTATTTACGTTTGGTTCAACTGTAAAGTTTTGTTTCTTGCTAAAAGGATAATAAATGCTTTGTGACATATCCATTGAAATCAAAGTTGACAGTTTTCTTGGAGCATTTAATACTTTATCATTTAAGTACCAAGAAGTTTTACTAAAGATTCCTTTGGAAGATTGAATAAATCATTAATTATGAGAATTTGCTAATTTTTATGTACAGCCTTTAGGGCTGTATAAACAAAAAATCTTTACTATCCCTCTTAGATTCTACTTACATAAATTACCGTAAAAAAACGGAAATGAGAACTATATTTTGGGACGGAGGGAGTATTATTTATGCCGTTGCTATTATTATAAATGTCATTGATATCGCTATTCAAGCTATTCGTGTTCAAGAAGAAGAATGTATTTTGGCATTTATACGTGTTCTTTTTTATATTTGTTCTAATTAACAATTTTGATATGCGATGTTCTTTTTGATGTTGTACATGTAAAGAACATGATAATAGTATATGATGTTTATTTTTTTTAACAATTTTGGCAGAATAATATAAAGTATATGTTACTAGTTTATACTTCCTCCGTTTCACTTTAAACAATGTCAATATTATAATAAGTAGGAACTTTTTTTGCCATTTACAACTTGGTTTCACTTATTGTGAATATGCCATATAAGGAAAGTGTTTCAATTATTGTGAAACGGATGAAGTATAAAACATGCGTAAGAAGGGATAACTTAATGGTGTTGGTATCACCTTCAAATCCCCCTACACGTGATTTCAACTTATCTTTAAAAATAAAGTTTATATAGGACAGGACAACGATGTAAGAAGAATATTTAATAATTTTATTCAAAATCATATGATTATATATATCTATAGGTTTATTTATAATGAAAAAAGAACAATTGATTGATATAACAAAAAACATGCTGTTAGTTAAATTCAAACATGTCATCGATATAAAAATAACATCTATCTTTTAATTTTTTTTTGAAGGGCCAACTATCTTTTATTTTTAGAATGTGTTCCTTAAATAGATCTTGTATGCTCTTTTAATATATGTACTTTTTTTTATTATCATTATATGTTCTTTCATTACTACCCAAATTCTTATTATAAACCGACCTTAGACATGAACAACATGTTCTTTTTACCATAAACAATATGTTTTTTTAACCTAAAATATGTGTTCTTTTATTTTTAATTGTATGTTCATATACTATATGTTCTTTTTCAAAAAGAAACTAAAACTAATTATGTTATTATTATTATTATTATTATTATTATTATTATTATTATTATTATTAGTATTATTATTGTTGTTGTTGTTGTTGTTGTTGTTGTTGTTGTTGTTGTTATAATTATTATTATTAAAAGTTGTGCATAGTAATAAAATGATAGTAATAGTAACACTAGTAATGAAATACAAAATAATAATAATAATAATAATAATAATAATAATAATAATAATAATAATAATAATAATAATAATAATAATATGTTTTATAAAAGATAAGTTCATATCTGATAAGTTCAGATCAGATCAGATCAGAAAAAATAAGTTCAGATCAGGTCAGATTAGATCATATCAGTTCAGATCAGTAAAAATAAGGTTATTTTTACTTATTTAAGATCAGATTATGTCATACCAGACTAGATTAGACCAGACCAGATCATACCAAACCAGATCAGATCAGAAAAATAAGTTTAAATTAGATCATATAAGTTCATATCAGATCAAATAATTTCATATCATGATTACATTTAAACACTTATTATTATTGTTGTTATTATTATTGTTGTTGTTATTATTATTATTATTATTATTATTATTATTATTATTATTATTATTATTATTATTATTATTATTACCACTATTATTATTAGTATTACTTTATACGATTACTATTACTATTAATACTACTATTTACTAGTACATTTGATCAAAAGGATTATTATTGTTGTCGTTGTTGTACTTATTAATTTTCAATATTGGTCATTATTATTAATGTCGTTGTTATTATTATAAATGTCATTGTTATCACTATTTCAAGCTATTTGTGTTTAAGAAGAAGAATGTTCTTTTGGCATTTGTACATGTTTTTTTTTTATATTTGTTCTAATTAACAATTTTAATATGCGATGTTATTTTTTATGTTGTACATGTAAAGAACATGACAATAGTATATGATGTTTATTTTTTTTAACAATTTTGACAGTAGAATATAAAGTATATGTTACTAGTTGATATAAAGCATAAGTAGCATGGGATATAACCTAATGGTGTTTGCATCACCTTCAAATTCCCCCCTACAAGGGATTTCACTTATCTTTAAAAACAAAGTTTATATAGAATATGACAACGATATAAGAAGAACATTTAACAATTTGTTCAAGACCATATGATCATATATAATTTATATGTTTATTTATAATAAAAAAAGAACAATTGATTGATATAACAAAGAACATGTTGTTAGTTAAATCCGAACATGCCATCAACATAAAAATAACATCTCTCTTTTATTTTTAGAAAGTATTCTTTAAATAGATTTTGTATGCTCTGTCAATATATGTTCTTTTTTTATTATCATTATATGTTCTTCTCATTACTGCCTAAGTTCTTATTATAAACGGACCTTAGACATGAACAATATGTTTTTTTAACATGAACAATATGTTATTTTTACGTAAAATATGTGTTCTTTTATTTTAAATTGTATGTTTCATATACTATGTGTTCTTTTTCAAAAAAAAACCTAATTATGCTATTATTATTATTATTATTATTATTATTATTATTTATTATTATTATTATTATTATTATTATTATTATTATTATTATTATTATTATTATTATTATTACTACTATTATTATATATTATTATTATTATTATTATTATTATTATTATTATTATTATTATTATTATTATTATTATTATTATTATTATTATTATTATTATTATTAAAAGTTGTGATAGTAATAATATGTGTTATAAAAGATAAGTTCAGATCAGACCACACCAGATCAGATCAAAAAAAATTAGCTCGGGATAAGAAAAAATAAGTTCAAATCGGATCGGATCGGTAAAAATAAGGTGAACCAAACATAGCCTAATACATTTATCTTTGGGTAGATAACTACAACTAGACAACTAAAAAATTAATTTTACTATGTTGGACTCTACTAATTATTAATGCCTATCTCTAGTGAATAAATTTTAAGATTTGCTATGCTTAAAGTAAGTTTCTTGAAATGTAACCTATGCGCCTCCTTCCCTCTTTTCTCTCTTCCATCTCTTTTTTTGAGAGGACAAACCCTAATTCTTGATCTAGGGGACTCTACTAACTATTAATGTCCATCTCTAGTATTGTGTTTATAAAGTAACAAAACAAGAGAAAAACAACACAAATACTATACACTTACATACAAATCCTATTTGTTATATAGACAAACTTTGTTAGATACATCTAATTAACTATTAGATTAAGGTCCATTTCATTCAACTTTTTTTTTTGCTAAGTAAGAATAAGTATATTGCTCAAACAAACCATTTAACAACATTAAGAGAACTTTAGAGAAGACAAACAACTAGGTTGGACCCCCCTTCACTAAGGCACTCAAACACAGCTAGTTACAAACTTGAACAACTAAGCTCCTTAACCATTCCTTACCTGATCTAGCTATCTTTTTAGGCATTACACCATAACATCTTTCTGAATTGTAGAAACTATACTATTTACAGCAACAACTTTTTGGTTCCTGTAAACATCATTTCTAGTCCACCGTACCATATGTGGTAGACCATTGCTTCTACGGCAGCAGCTAAGACTTGCTTTTGGAATTTAGTTTTCCTACATCTGGCTATCCACTCTAACAGCCCCTGCACAGTGTTGTGAGAAGTTGTTATTCCACACCATCTTAGCACATTCTTCATAACTGAGTAATTGAATCTGCAGGCAAACAAGAGATGTTTTTGTGTTTCATCTTCCAAACCACAAATCGGGCAACTTGTTGTATTCAACTTATTTTGACTTATCTTATCTTATCTTATCTTATATGATAATCTGAACTTAACTTAGATTATCTTATTTTATCGAAACTTATTAGACTTGATGATGTTTATATTATTAGACTTATTTTATCTTATCTGAATTTATATTATGTTAATTATCTTATGCTATTTTTTCTGAAATAAGTAAAAATAAGTTGAACAGACCGGAGCCTTATATCATTTCTCAAATTTGAGCCCACAATCTAGTGTTGAGAGGATGGAGTTTCCACCAATGACCATTTTAAGGACACCGAATAATGAATTCCTTATATCTTTAGAAAAGAGAAAAGAGAAAGTAGAAAACATACATCAACATTAAAATTTATATTTCTTATTTATAATTTTTTATAGCTTAGTTTCGTAAACTATGCTATCGAGACTTTGAATTATATCACATCTACAATACAATACTACTAAATCTATTGACTTTTTGTTTCTACTCCTATAATAGAAGAGAGAAAGGGGAATCCTAGGAACAAGATGGAAAATACTTATAATAATTTCTTGAAAATTGGTAATTTTATTTATAGACTTTTCACTTCTACTCGTACAAATGTACAATTGAAAAGGGAAAAGAATTTTACTTCATACGAAAAAAAAATGTGACGGAAGAACTTGTGTTGATTATTGAGGATAGTTGTAAGCCCTGGATGCGCATTAGTGACAATTACAAGTAGATTGTAAGTGGCTCGTGGTAAAGGTTTCGTGAGTGTGTCGGCAAGCTGATCACATGTGGAGATGTGGGAAACACAAAGTAAGCCGGCTTGAACTAGACCTGGCAAAGTTGGTCCTGATCCGAAAATCCGGTCTGAAATATCCGATCCGTGGTCTGATCTGGGTCCGAACCAGACGGTCCGAACCTTGATCCGAATCCAAAACGATCCGGTCCGAAATAATCTTGATCCGAAACTCATCCAAAATCCGAATGATCCGATATGGTCTTACCCGATCCGAAACCGATCCGACCCGAAGGTAAACCGATCCGAAATTATTGGTTTCGATTAGGCTTTGATCCGAAGTATCCGAAACTTACCCGTTTTTTTTATAAAAAAAAGTTATCATTGGCCACTGGTGCAAAACTTTGGAAGAATTTCATGTAAATTTATGTAACGAATAGTCAAATAGTTAGACGGAATAATTTTAAAAAATGTACGGAGTACTAACTACTAAACAATTAATATGCAATAAAAGGGCTAATAATAGAATAATCAATAACTCAAAACATTAGTATGGAATAAAATTTATTTACATAGGATAACCCTTACCCTACTAAAAAAGCTCAAAATCTTTCTTGTCCAATCCGAAATCCGATCCGATGATCTGAAACCATAATCCGAATTCCGATCCGATCTGAAACCCGATCCGATCCGAAATAATAGTCCGAACGATGACCCAATCCGAAACGGTCCGGTCCGGTCAGATCCCCGTCCGAATGTAACTAGATCCGAAAACGGTTCGATCTGAATTAGTCCTGTCCGAATCCGATCCGATTGGTCCGATTGCCAGGTCTAGCTTGAACATTCTCCCGGACTAAGTATACGGTGGATGGGATTGGAAGGTGGAGGTAGGTCATAGGTGGTTCAATAGGCATGGTGTGGGGAGTGAGAGTAGTGACAGTGAGTGGGCACCATTCTTCAAGTAAGGTAAGATGGGTGGCAGTAGGAGTAGAAATTTCAGAAAAAGATATAGATGTGCAACGAAGTGAACATGCCTCGAGCAGTAGACTTTTTGAGTGTTAATGTCAAGACGATAATATACGCTATGGGTGGAGGAATATCCAATGAAGATGCTATTGACTGAAGTAATAATTCAAAGTTACTATTACTATTTTTAATTAAGTGCATAATAATTGGTGGATAGTCTAATGGTTCACCTTCTTAGTCTCTTCATGAGTTTAAGTCTTTTGGTTTGCTTTATAGTTAATTACATGTAATGTTGCTATATATACCTTCTGTAAATTTGAGAAATAAAAAGTGTGAGAAAGCCTTTTTCCCTCCACCTATCCATATAATATAGTAGAGTACTATTGTGTTTCCCAACATTTGTGGTACCAGAGCAAACTACCAGGTTACGGTTCATCTAATTAAAAAAAGAGAGAGCAAAGTCAAACAAGTAATCAAAAGAGGAAAGTAAGAGAGAGAGTGAAAAGGCTTTCTCACACTTTTTATTTCTCAAACTTACAGAAGGTATATATAGCAACATTACCTCTAACTACTTCCTCCGTTTCAAAATATATGCAACACTTTCCATTTAAGGGTGTTCCAAAATAAATGCAACACTTTTTTTTCTTTCCTTATTTGGTAAGTTTTGGGCTGTGAAATTACTTAAATACCCTTACTTTATAAAATTAGTATTGATTACATACTCTAATCTAAAACAATTAAACTACTTAATCTCTTCCCTAACTACTTCATGATTATTCCTGCCACCAGCCCACCACCCTTCTTCTCTCTTCCCACAACCCAAAACCCACAACCATTCCTTCACCTATACCCCTCTTCTCTCAACAACAAACCCACCTTCATCTTCAACCTTTCTCTCTCCTCCCACTCCAACCCTCACCCAACTCTCACCACCGAACCCACCACAACCCCAATTTCGGCCCTGGCTTCGACTTCCTCGGCTGCACCGTCTCCGGCAACTTCTCCTCAAAACTATCAAAAGACGCCGGCCACTTCCAACAACCACGACAACCACCATCACCATCCACCTTCGATCACCGCGAAATTCTACCACCACCATCACCGTCCACCATCGATCTCTTTCTCTCTCCATCGATCTCATTCTTCTTCATCGTTTTCATCTTCTTTGTTCTCCTTCGACCCCACCACCGTCGATATCCTTCTTTCTCTCTCCTGCGATCTCCTTCGGCCTTCTTCTTTCTCTCTCCTTTGTTCTCCTTCTTTCTCTCTCCTACGATCTCCTTCGTCCTCTATCTTTCTCTCTCCTGCGACCTCCGCGCGACATTGATAAGCAAGTTCGATTTCCTTGATCGAAGTGAAAAGCAGTTTAGGGTTAGATCCCAATTTGTGGTGGTAGAAGCATTGGTTAGAAGGATTGGGTAGAAGGATAACCAAATTGTTGTAAATTTACTGTTAAATTGGGTAGAAGCATTGGGTAGAAGGATCTTAGTTAATTTTTCTGAATTTTGGTAGAAGGATTTTGAAAGAAATGGAAGATGGTGGTGGTAGGGTGGTTGTGGTAGTGGTTCTGATGGTGGTGGCGGGGTGGTTGTGGTGGTGGTTCTGATGGTGGTGGTGGCGGTGGCGGGGTGGTGTGGTGGTGGTGTTGGCAGTGGTGTTGGCGGGGTGGTTGTGGTGGTGGTGTTGGCGGGGTAGTGGCTGCTGGCGGTGGTAGGGTGGTGATGGTGTTGATATAATGTATTAGTTGTATTATTAGTTAGTCTAATTACATACCCCTTCCCATCTAATTGTACACTATTTGATAAATTGCCTCGGAGTCCGCAATTTGAAAAGTGTTGCATATATTTTGAAACGGAGGAAGTATAAAGCAAACCAAAAGTAATAAACTCATGAAGAGACTAAGAAGGTGAACCATTAGACTATCCACCAATTATTATGCACTTAATTAAAAATAGTAACAATAACTTTGAATTATTACGTCACTCAATACTCCCCCTTGATTCAAAGTCACTAACTCCTAGCTAAGAAACAAAGAACTGATGCTTTGCTTGTGAAAGTGAGTTGGTGAAGATGTCTGCAGTCTGCTCATTTGTGCCACAAAATTTCAACTCAATTCTGCCATCAGCTACCAGCTTGCGTATGAAGTGGTGTTGGACATCTATGTGCTTAGTTCTAGCATGAAATGCTAGATTTTTGCTCATTGCAATAGCAGACCTATTGTCACAAAAGATAATAATAGCCTCCATTTGTTCATAACCAAAATCTGCAAGTAGCTTTCTAAGCCATAAAGCTTGACACGCTGCTGAATTTGCTACTGTATACTCTGCTTCCGAAGATGACAGAGCCACTGTTTCTTGTTTCTTTGAACTCCATGTCAATGCTCCTGACCCAAAGCTAAAGACATTTCCAAAGGTGCTCTTGCGATCATCTAAACACCCATCCCAGTCACTATCAATGAACCCAACTAATCTGAAATTTGCCACTTTGGTATACCATATACCAAAGTTGATAGTGCCAGCAACGTAACGAAGTATTCTTTTTGCTGAACCAAGATGTTGTCTTGTTGGGCTATGTAAAAATCTAGACACTACACTTACAGGGAAGGTAATGTCTGGTCTAGTGTACGTCAAGTAGTTTAGACCACCAACTAGACTTCTAAATAATCTTTCATCTGCTAATTCAATTCCATCGTCTCGCTTTAACTTTTCATTCATATTCATTGGAGTAGCTGCCACTTCACAATTCATCATGTTAAATTTCTTCACCAAATCAACTGCATACTTCTCTTGACTCACAAAAATGCCATCTTCACCTTGCCTAACCTCAAGTCCCAAAAAATATCGTAACAAACCCAAATCTGTCATCTTAAAGTTTTTCATCATACTGGACTTAAAATCATCAACAAGATACTGTGAGGAACCCATATAGATGATATCATCAACATAAAGACACACCACCAAAAAATCACCATTGCATTGCTGTTTTAGGTAAAGAGTGGGCTCATTTTCACTTCTTGTGAAATCACTATTCAAGAAGAAGGCATCAATTTTGCTATACCATGCTCGCGGAGTTTGTTTAAGCCCATAAAGAGCTTTCTTCAACCTATAGACTTTGTTTTCATTCCTACTAACAACAAAGCCTTGAGGTTGTGATACATAAACTTCCTCTTCAAGTGTTCCATTTAAAAATGCAGACTTCACATCAAATTGATAGACAGGCAGTTCTAATTGAGCAGCTAAAGCAAGAAAAACTCTTACAGTTTCAAATCGAGCCACCGGAGAGAAGGTCTCCTCAAAATCAATGCCTTGTTGTTGTAAGTAGCCCTTTGCTAAGAGGCAAGCTTTGTGCTTTTGGATGCTCCCATCAGGATTGTATTTTGTCCGGAACACCCACTTGCGCCCTATGACGTTTTTATCCTCCCAGTATATCAACTAACTCCCAAGTCTCATTTTTGTGTATGGCTGAGAGCTCCTTATTCATTGTTTCCTGCCATATTTGATGTTCTGCTGCATCTTCATAGCAAGAAGGATCAGAGGCAAGTAACGCAATGGAACATGATTCATATATCTCTCTTAATGAGCAGGTTTTGTTTGGAAATGGGCTATTGACTGGACTTGAATTGGATGAAGATGAGCTACTATTGTCATTGTGTTCTTGTTGTAGTTCACATTCAGGACTTTCTGGACACTGTTGAACCGCTTCTAGTACTATGTTTTCGTACTCTCACCCCACTTCCCTTCTTCATCAAACCGGACATCCCTGCTTATAATCACCTTGCCACTTATCGGGTTATACAATTTATATACTTTAGACTCAACACTATAGCCAACAAATATGCATTTTTCATATTTGCTATCAAGTTTGTGGCGCAAGTGAGAAGGAACTAAAGCATAAGCTATACAACCGAAAAATTCTCAAGTGACACTAGGAAAATAATTGCTTATTGCTGCGGTCATTTAGTGGCCTATTGCGGCGGTTTTCGCCGCGCAGCAATTAAGGGCGCAGCATTAGGTAATTAAACTATTGATGCGTTTTTTACTGCAGCAATAGGCCAAGCTATTGTTGCGGTTCCTAGCCAAAACAACAGCAATATGCTTTTTTTTATTAAAAAAATACAACGTATTGCTGCGGTTTTGGCCAGGAACCGCAGTAATAGGTACTGGTACAGGTAAAAAAAAATTTGTTTTTTTCTCTTTGCCATTAAATTTGAAAGGGAAAAATATAAGAAGAAAATAAAATACACAAATTAAAAGTAATGACAAAAAATGCTTATACAAAAACATTAAATATACAAAAAATCAACATATATTAAAAAAAAGATACAAAAGAAAAATATGAAAAAAAGTAACAAAAAATCAGAAACCCTAACATTATATTGATTCTTAACAAACAAAAATGAAAAAAAAAAAAACTAAAATATCATCACCCTAGCCATTACATCTAATAAATAAAAATAAATTTAACTACAAAAGAGAAAAAAAAAACAAAAAATAAAGATCTGAAGTGAGAAAAAAAAAGGTTCAACGAACAAAATCGCGCGTCGCAACGAGCAATTCCGGATGGCCGACGACCATACGCGCGTCGGCGGCGGTGGATTCGAAGTGAGAGAGGGAAAGAGTGAGATCCGAAGTCGTCAGCGGAGGTCGTTGTTAGCGAACAAAATCGCGCGGCATGAAGAAGTCGAGATTTGCGATGTTTTCTTCGATCCGAAGTCGTCAGCGGAGATCTCAGACGAAGTCGTCGACGGAGATCTCAGACGAAGTCGTCATTTTCGTTTCCAGATCTGAAGTGAGATGAGTGACGAAGAGTGAGAGAGGGAGAAGAGTAAGATCTGAAGTGAGAGAGGGAAAGAGTGAGATCCAAAGTGAGAGAGGGAGAAGAGTGACGAGGAGAAGGAGGCTGAAATCTGAGAGTGAGAGAAGACTATTGCGCCAAAGGTCTGAAGAATGAGGGAGAATGAAACCCTAGGTGGCGCCTTTTAATATATATTTTAAAAGTCTATTACTGCGGTTTTTGTAGGAACCGCAGCAATAGGTTCAAATAGTATTAAAAAAAATTATAATATTATATTGCTGCGGTTTTGGGTGGGAACCGCAGCAATATATTTGGTCAAACCAGTCAAACAATTTTGAAAAATTCTCGTTGACATCTATTGTTGCGGTTTTCAGCCACAACCGCAGCAATAGGTTAATTTTTTATTTTTCCTTTTCTTTTGACGTGATTTATTGCTGCGTATGGGTATAACCGCAGCAATTCAGCCGCAGCAATAAGCAATTATTCTACTAGTGTGACTTACTTGAGGTTTTTTACCTTTCCAAGCTTCATACGGTGTTCGATTCATAACAACTCTTGTTGGAGAAACATTTAATAAATACACCGTTGTGGCTACTGCTTGACCCCAAAAACTGATTCGGCAACCCCTTCTCCTTCAACATACTTCTGCCCATTTCCACCACTGTTTTGTTTTTACGTTCTGCAACGCCATTTTGCTGTGGCGTATATGGCGCTGTGAGTTCCCTGCGAATGCCATGTTCATCACAAAATTGAGTGAATTCATTAGATATAAACTCATCGCCTCGATCTGTCCGAAGGACCTTAATGTGCCTTCCACTTTGATTTTCCACCAGGGCTTTGAATTTCTTGAAATTCTCAAAGACTTCAGATTTAGCCTTCAAGAAGTACACAAAACTCATACGAGTATAATCATCAGTAAGGAGAAGAAAATAACTACTCCCTCCAATTGACTCCGCTCTCATGGGCCCGCACAAATCAGCATGTACAAGATCAAGGAATTTAGAAGCCCTCCACGACTTCCCAGTAGGAAATGGTGCTCTACATTGCTTTATAGTTACATGTAATGTTGCTATATATACCTTTTGTAAGTTTGAGAAATAAAAAGTGTGAGAAAGCCTTTTTCCCTCCACCTATCCATATAATATAGTAGAGTATTATTTTGTTTCCCAACAGATGCATGGAGTGGACTCAGGAGTAAATTTGTGTTTATTGTAAAGGAGGTAACAAGCACAAAAGTAGAGGAGGTAGCAAACACCATAGTTGAATAAGTGGGTTGCACCATAAGAGAATTTGTTGGAGGTCCCCTACGAGGTTGAGCGACAACGATTATGATGAGTAGAGTGTGCTCCTGTGATCCTGTCAAGATCTGGCTTAGTGCCATTGATAGTGGAAGAGAATTTTTTTTTGTTTTTAATAGAATCAATGGAGGGTACTAATAGGGAAAGGAATGTGAGAGTTTACATTTTTTGTTAAGAGAAAAAGTAGATCGTGGACCAGGATATTTGGGGTTTTGGCTTTTTGGGTGAGAAGCCACCATATTTGGTACGTGAGAGAGGGGGATAGAATAACACACATGCTAAATTTCATTTCCTGGAGTTTTAGGGTGGAGGTGGGGAAAAGGTTAGAAGGAGGAGAGTGTTTGCATGGCTGCGTGGAGGAAGATTAGGGAGGGAAGCGTGGTTACAGCTTACAGATCAAAACTCTTGATACCATGATAGCGTTTATGAGAAAACTTATTATGTATTCTCATTGAGTTAGGAGATATTTATAGTTACAAAGCTATGTAATTTGCTACAAACTAAAAGTTATACGCTAACGTAATACAAGATAGAGTTTACAACAAAGATAGAATAAGTATAGACTTAATGAATCCTTATCAAAATACACCTCGATTTCTTTCACCCTGCATATACTATCTAAACTACTGGCATGTTCTCTTCGGCATAAAACAACTGAACTGAATTAAATTATAACTAATTAATAGTAATGATTATCATTTAGGAACTGAACTGAATTGAACTGTACTGAACTGAACTGAATTGAAAATAAGCTGGGGAGAACAGGCTCTACTACTGTATTCAACAAGCATTTCTTCACTTATATACAACACATTAAATCATATACTCGTACTATTTATATACTAATGGACTAAGGGCTTGTTCTCTTCGTCATAAAACAACTGAACTGAACTGAACTGAATTGAATTAAGTTATAACTAATTAATAGTAATGATTATCATTTAGGAATTGAACTGAACTGAACTGAATTCAACTGAACTGAACTGAATTGAACTGAACTGAACTGAACTGAACTGAAAATAAGTTGGGGAGAACAGGCCCTAAAGTGACTAATAAGGTATCTAAGTAAACTAGAATAAGCCGTAACAAGACATAGGTTTTTTTTTCAAATATAGAGCTAATACATAATAATAGTTTTTGGATATAATATCAATAAAAAAAATAGATATAAATATATAATAAAAATAATTTTTTTTTAAAAAATTATTTTACAAAAATACATCTACAATCGGTGAATGAGAAATCAAAACTTCAAAAACCATGGACTGAAAATAGTTTTTTTTTTTCCGATTTGAACCCAAAGATGAAATTAGAGCCCAAATCTTTAGGTTGACCCTTAGTTAGAATCTTTAATCAATAGCTAGTCTATACTTACATAAACAATTACACTATAGAATATCATTATTGATTTTATTTAATTATATCTTTTGTCTATCTTTTACATATAACATACTTCCTCCGTTTCAAAATAGTTGCACCATTTGTCATTTGGTCACTATTCATCAACCAACTTTGACAAGTATTTTCTCATCATTATATAAGAAAAAACATAGTCAAGTGGGATCTTGTTAAATTCGTCTCAATACAAGGATTTCAAATATCAAATTTTTATAATTTTTACTTGGACACAATTAGAGATATTAATGTTCAAAAAAGTATCTCGGTAAACGTGAAAAAGCAAATGGTGCAACTATTTTGAAACAGAGGAAGTATTAGTCAAGTAAATATCATCTTTTATTATATAACAAAGTGAACTTTATAGTTGGGTCTGATTCTGAGTTGGATGTATGATTATTTCTTTTATTTCCACTTTAAAAATAATTATTGTTTTTCAAGTTTATAATCATATTTTATTTAATTTTTAAAAATATAACTAAAATATAATATAATTAATTAATAATAATTTTTGGATATAATATCTATAAAAAATAGAAAAAATTATATAATGAAATAAAGTTTATGTGAAAATTATATTAAAAAAATTTACAACCGATCAGGACCGAGAAAGCAAAACTTCAAAAACTTTGGACCGAAAATTGATCTATTTCATCGGTACAAACATAAGATAAAATTAGGGCACCTATTTTCAGGTTCTCCTATAGGCCACCAAAATCACATAAACGGGACTAATTTTATATACTATTACATTGTTGTTCACTTGTTTGTTTGTTTTATTAACTAAATTTCATTTAGTGACCATTCCGTTTGATAATCTTGTTGATTACTCTGTTTTCCTTTAAACAAATTCGATCTTTTTCTTCATGAAATTCACAGATTATATATTTTTACTGTTGGATTGTTACTTTTTAGTTCTATTTAGTATTTACACAATTTCATCTGATTCTTAATAATAAATTTATACTATTGTTCACATCTTTGAATAATGTAAGTTACAATGCATTGTGTTTTAATATGTATATATTTGTGATCTATGGTGAATTTAATTCATTTACATGAATATAGTAAGGCAATGTATCATCTTTTTGCTTACTATAATGTTTTTGATTCTCTATTTTATCGAGCGAAGTGATGGTAGAAAATGGGATACAAGGTGATATGAAAACAATACCTGAAGCGTGTGTCTTGAGGGGAAATTTGAGAATAATTTGGTGAGTAACTAATTATTGCAATTGATCATTGTAATAATTAAGAAATATCTTTATTGCATTAATTTCCTGTTAGTTATAATTTTATTTTTTGGCGTTTTTATTAGCCATAACAAGGACATATGGAGGAAATTGCAATGAAATTAGATAGAAGGTCACTCTACATATGAATATGTTCTTGGATTTGGTTTATTTGCAGTTGTCATTAAGACTATAACACATTATGGAATGAATTGTTGCCTCGTGACCTTGGTGTCACAAAGCCGGTAGGTGGAGATTTGAACATGGAGGAAGTGACTTGGATGAATACATATGACATTGTATTCGCGCCACTTCCTGTATACAATTCCTCATATATAGATGTTTACTGTCAAATTGGTATGAACTGAACTAGCCATGTATTCGTATTCTTCTTTCATTGCTTGAATGCTTGTTAGTGATTCTAAATATAGTACAATAAAATGCATTGCACCTGAAACTAGGCTTGGAGGTGTCATCATGTCACCAAGCATATGGGTGGGAGCACTAGATTGTAAGCTTAAACCTGGGTAGTTGAAGCAACATGGATACTTTGTGTTGAATCTTCTCCCAGGTTTATGGGTTCTAGGTATTATTCTTGCATGTTTGGTGTTAGGGTTATTTAAGTTGGTCCTATTAACTGTTAATTAACTGAATCACTAGTGGAAAACAGCGCAAAGGATGCGGTTCAAGGGCTGCGTTTTTTGAATAACGCAGCCCTTAATAGTGAAGGGCTGCGGTTAGCCCAAAAATCAGAGCCCTTCGTTTACGAAGGGCTGCGGTCAATGCTAAAACCGCAGCCCTTTTAGTGAAGGGCTGCGGCTGCGGTTAGCCGAAAACCGCAGCCCAATAAGTAATAAAAGGTTGCGGTTTTTGGGCTAACTGCAGCCCTTTATGGGCTTTTTTGTAAAAAAAAATTTTGAAAGGAATTCGCACGGGCTTAATTAAATGTTAAGCGCGTAGTAGGGTTTCTCACAAACACAACACCACGCCTCCTTCTCCCTTCTCTCTCACCCTCCTCCCTTCTCCCTCATTCCCTATGCCAAAGAACAGAACAACACAACAACACGCAACGACGCAACAACACAATAACACGCAACAACAGCAACACCACGCGCAGCCACCGGAACGAACGAAGGAGAGGGAACACGAAGGAGACGAACAACAACACCACAGCAACGACGCAACAACACGCACCCACCCGAACGAACAACAACACCACAGCAACAACGCAACAATAGCAAGTCGAAATTTCAGATAACGCGAACAACTCACTGACGAACAGATCGCTGAGTTTAAGGAAGCTTTTAGCTTGTTCGACAAAGATGACGATGGTTCGTTCTTCTTCTTCTTCTGCATATCTTAGATCTGATTTTTTTTTTTGTATTTTTTTTTTTTTGAATTTTTTGGTTGTTTTTTGTCGTTCATATGGTTGGTTGATGTGATTTTTGGTGTGTTTTACTTGAAAAATTATTGCATCGGTTTATGAAATTTGAGAATAATGTTGAAGATCTGCAGTTTATGTTTTCATTTGTTTGTTTTGATTAATAATTTGTCGTTTTGATTTGAAGAATATGAGAGTGAATGGTTTAGAGTTGTAATTAATGATATTTTTATCCAGATCTTGTTGATTTCGTTTCATGAATTTATATTTTGTACTGTTCTTTATAATTTCGTGATGCTCAAATAAAAACAATATATACTCGGTAACTGTTTTTGGATATATTTCGAACTATAAAATGCAAAAAAAAGAAAAAAAAAATTTGGGTGAGAAGGGCTGCGGGCTTTAGCAAAAACCGCAGCCCTTCACTTTTAGTGAATGGCTGCTACGGAAAGGGCTACTGGCCAAAAACGCAGCCCTTAGGGCTGTTTTGACCGCAGCCCTTCCGTTTTTTTCCACTAGTGAATATTGTATAAGTTATGGTTGTTGGAAAGATATCATATATGCCTACATGTATAATTGTATGGAGATTTACAATCAATAGCAGGGGTGTGCATTATCGGATATCTGATCCGAAATTTCGGATAGCTGAGAATCCGATCCGAAAATTTTAGTTATCCCAAATTTTGGATCAGATTCGATATCCGATCCGAAATGAACTAAGTTGATCAAAAATGTTCTACACTACCCTTAATTCCATAATTAAAGTTGTGGCGACGAGCAGCCGTGGAGAGAGGGGGAAAGATCCGGCGAGCTGAAGGAGGATGGCGGAGGAACAGATGCACAGGGTAACGAGGTGCGAGAGTGATAGGAAGAGGGAGTGTCGGGGAGAGAGAAAGAGAACATGACTTAGTTTCAAGACTGGGGGAGGAGAGAGGGGGAGTCAACGGGTGTTTTTAGGGGCTGGGGAGGGGAGGAAAGGTTTAGAAATTAGGGGAGGAGGAAGGCTCGGGGTGGGGTGGTTTCGGTGTGTAGAGGAGGGGTGGGGGATGGTTTCGGTGGGTCGGCCTCGGGGTGGCGGAAGAGGGGAAAAAGTGGCTACGTGGTGGTGGTCTGGGTGGAGGTAATGGAAGAGAAAGAAAGGGAGGGAGAGAAAACATAAAAAAAAAATTAAAAAAAATCATGGTTAATTAGTTAGGGGTTAATTAAGTTGATTAAAGCTTAATGACTTACAGAGTTGACGATCATTAGTTATTAAGAACATCTTGATGTATTTCTGTAAATTATAGGGGGGCCTAGTGCACTTCTTTAACTACAGGCGTACCCCATCAATTTTGAAAAACCTCAAAAGTAGCAGGTGGAAAAACTATTTTTTTAAAGTAAAATATAAATAAATGAAAAATATAATTACCTAGGGTATATCTCAGGCTTAAAACTAGTAGTAGTTTATACTCTCTTCGTCTATCTTTAGTTGCTATATTCAGAAACTAATCAACTATAACGAAGTCAATAATTTGCTTACCAATTAAAAGCGATATAAATTACTCAGGATCATAGGATGACATATCTTTCTGACCTAGAGATGGCAGTGGGTAATTGACCCTACCCGGATCCGTGGATCCAGATCCATTTTTGACGGATCTGGGTCCTCAGATTTTGGACACTATGGATCCAGGTAGGATCTGGATCTTCCTTGAAAAAAGGATCTGGACCGGGTCCTAAATTATTACCCAGATCCAGATCCATTTACCAGTTTTTATAATATTATTATTATTTAATATTATATTATCATAATATTATAATATTAGTTATTACATGTAAAACGAATTTTTGCTTGAATTTCGAATTATTGTTCTAATTAATGTGCGAATTTACTGGATAATTGAGTTCGGAAATTGGGTTGATAATTGTTAATTTTTCAGAAATAGTAGATTAATCTACAATTTGATAATTCAATAGTTGTAAATAGTGCAATGGTTATTTTTCAGAAATTAAATGTAATTTTTGGGTTGATATTAGATGACTTTATTGTTCAAAATCTTTAATTATTGTGAAAATTAGGGTAGTTTGAAGAAAATAGGTAAGGATCTGTTTAGGACCCGGATCCGTAGGATCCATACGGATCTGGATCCTCGTTCTTATTACTCGATGGATCCGGGTAGGATCTGAATCCTTTCCTAAATAACGGATCTGGATCTTAGAGGACCATGTCCAGATCCTACCCATTGCCATCTCTAATCTGACCATCTCAGTGCTAACAGAGGCGGCCACGCTAGCCACAGTAAGATAGAAATTTAATTACTCATCAACTGCAAATAATAGAAGTAAAAAAAACTTTTATGAACCTGGTCTATACTAAATTTAATGTGGACCTATTGTTAATATATGTGATTTATTTGAAAATAAGGTCATTATGTTAAAAATAATATATATAAAAGTGGAGCCTTGGAAAAGTAGCTATAGATTGTAATGGGTGGCTGTATGAGGAAAAAAGATTACTATATATTATAAAGTGTAATTTTCATTATAATAAACTAATGTAAAAAACTATCATTATGTTAAGATAATGGGTAGATTATTGTCAGGGCCGTCTCAAATGTTGTGGAGGCCCTGTACTGATAACTGAATTGGGGCCCTAAAAAAACGTAACATGAAAATTTACCTTTTAAAAAAGTATAATTTGATAAGTTTCGTAATATAATAATTGTTCTTTTACAAGTGTTTTCTTACTAGATAGCTATAAAAATTCCTTTACATAGCATATTATTGATATTGTTAGGAACATCAGAAATTAACTTTAAAATTATATCAATAAAATAATGTCTTGCTACCTATTGAAAACCATTTTTTGTCTAACCTTATTTATAATGAATATAGCTAAAACAACCAACTAGCAAATAGAAAAGAAAAAAAAAACATGAGTTATAAACTACCTTGGAGTGGATCATATGCTCTTGAGTAGAGGGCACGCGGGCAACAAGTAGAGATGGCAATGGGTAGGGTCTGGGTAGGGTAATAAGGCTAGACCCGTACCCATACCCTAATTTTTGGATGTAGACTCATACCCTACCCGTACTTATAGGGTAAAATTTTTTAGGACCCTTACCCGTAACCATAGGGTCCGATAGAGTATGGGTAGGGTCTAGAGTCAAAGATGGGTCCAACACAAAAAAAAAAATTCCGCTTACGTTTTCACGTGTATATAAAATTGTTAAGCACAATTTTATATATTAATTTTGCAATTAGCATACATAATATCACATATTCACATTCCATAGCAATACATAGTTTTTGCACATCCCAAAAGTCTCATACATCAAAATATAAATAAAGAGAGTGACACTGTGATAGTGAGAGACTGAGAGTAGAGAAAAAGAGTGAGAGTAGAGCGAGAAAGTGACACTGTGATAGTGAGAGACTGAGAGAGTGAGAGTAAAGTGAAAGATGAGACATAATTGCGATTTGCGGCTAGGGTTCCTGGGTGAGGGAGGGTTTTAGTTTTACTTGAAGGATATGTTTATATATATATTTATTTTAATTTTTACAAAAAAAATATATATTTTAATTGGTGTGGGTCCATGGATAGTGGTCAGGTATTTGAGGAGTTGACCTGACCCATACCCTACCCTTACCCAATAAGTACCTGGGACCCATACCCTACCCTTACCCATAGGGTCCAAAAAATTAAGACCCATACTCTAATTTTAGGGCAGGGTTTGGGCGGGTCTGGGTAGGATCCTGGACCCATTGCCATCCCTAGCAACAAGCCCTTAAAACTCTTGTCAAGAGTTAAGTGATTTATGGTTTAGTCCATCATTCTCTTTTACTACTCCATTCATTAAAGGAAGAAATATAATAGGAAGAAGATGAAAGGAACAAAATGGGAAAAGAGTACTTTGAAATACTCGTACAGTCGCACTTCATCATCTCCTTCCTCTCTTTCTCACATGCAAATCTTGTCTCTCCAGCAACACCCCTTTCATGAATCAATTTCGAACAACTATGATTTTCTGATTTATTGTTTGTATCTTATGAAGGAGTGAAGAATGTAAATTAACAGGAACTTGGGGATTATGAATACTGATAATCTCCTAAGATTCATTTTGGGATAAATTGTGCCATTATGCCAAGATTTTAGGGAATGTATAATCAGCAAATATCAATTATAGAAGACAATGATGTCTTTACTTTTATGTCCATTGAAGATCTGATGGTTTAAATTTGGGCCCTCCAGTTTGGAGGCCCTGTTCCACGGAACACCTTGCACTGGCAATTAGCCGGATTATTGCAACTCTATATTACAAAAGGTAGCTATATGACAAAAAAAGCGATCACTATATTACATGAAAGTGGGTTTGGTCCACACAAATATTAGTGTGCACTACGTCCACGCAAGCGCCAACTAATAAAAAAAAAGGTTAATTTCACCCTTGAATCTTGATTGCAAAATCCTGCTTAGCACAGATAAAAGCCAAAGATCTTTCATTGAGTTTTACCAACTTATTTTCCTACAAATTCACCATGTACATCACAAGTCACAAGACTCACAACTTTCATTCTACAAAACATAAGACGAAACTGGGAAAAGTTGCCTTATAAGTAATAGTGCAGTGGATCGCTTGGCAAAGACTAAAATCCTAAATACTTCTTCTAGAGTATAAGCAAACTCATTAGTCATCAATTACATCCTACCTTCGTCAGAATCATAGCTACTATCGCAAGCATATTCATCATAACCACCATAATCATCATCAACACCATCATCGTCAGGGTCACGAAGTTGCAAGCCATCTAACTTAACTTGAACGTCATCAAGACTAGCGCAGCGCCATTTAACCCAAGCCGGGGGCGGAAAGAACAGTCGAGTACACACAGCTTGATCATCCATAGGCATCTCTTTGAACTGCAAAACACCATTTAGAAATCGAAAGTATCCATTATAATGAGGATAACTAAGATGTTTGAGACACTCAGCCCCTTCTGGCATATGGGGATTTCGAGCATCTATACCATATACCTCGGGTGAAGGGCCATAATAGGTAGAATAACAACAAATTGAATTGAGTTTCCAATTATCTGGTACATTCACATGGTTTAGTACTGAGGAAGAACAAGCAAATGACGAATAATCTCCAATAAAAAACATCTCATCTCCCAAGTTTTCCACACGTTCCCACTCAATTTCTAAGTCTTTCATCAAGAAAACAAACATAATATAAGTTCTACTAAGAATGCTCAAATCCTCACGCGTTTGAATAACTAGATACAAGCCATTCTTAGATTTAGATGGTACCAACTTAATGCCAGTAATTTCATCATACGTACAACCATCAACTTTAATGGAGAAGTCAGAGTATGCATCGTAATCTGAATCTGAGAACTGAAAGATATCTGGGCCACTGATAAGCTGGTTCGTTACCGAGGAATTGCCTTGATTGATCACCCCAACCTCCCCATTATAATAAAAGACATAAAATTTGCCGTTGTGAAACGCTATATCATGTACCAAGACAGTGCAAGGAAGTTTAACCCATTCTTCATCTCCTGACCTCAATAACAGCAAATCACTTCCAGAACCAAATATATTCGGCTTAACTTGCACCAACACTGAGAAAGATTGACTTGAAGTAAAGTCCCATTCGCCGACAACTTTCTTGGATACGTGCTCGACGTTGTGATCTAAACCGTGCACAAGACACAAGAGTGTAGCAAGTTCTAAAATATGACAGTCTAACAAATTGATTACCCCGGTAATAGGTGGTTCTGTGTAGATATATTTTTGGCCTATCTTATAATGATAGTGATCTAAAGGGCTAAGTAGTTGCAGTCTGTTTGTTCCGATTTCACCCATTCGGGCCACCCATCCGCCAAAATCACCATCATCAGCTGAAAGAGGAGTAAAAAGGTAGAATTTGGCTTCGAGGAGGAACAGATCATCAAGGAGATTGTTGTTTGTATAACGGTTAGGGATATTGCATTCGTCGGGAGGGAGATTGTTAGGGACTTGTACATAATATTTATGCACAGGGAGTTCATGGAGAGGGACCGCGGATCTCCAAGAGGGACAGACCCCTCGGAGGCGAGGAACATCCGTCTTCAAATCAAGGTATTGTATAATATGTAAGAGCACGTCCTTTGGAAGATCAGCCCATTGCTTTGGGTTTAGGGAGATTTCTGTGTTGGTATTCGGAGGTTTTGTTTCCATAAGGCTAGCTAGAGATGGATGATTGAGTTTCAGACTTCTAAAATAGTGACAATTAATGAAAATTGAACTAAAGCAAAAGCATTGGATTCTGAACGAGTACTCTTACCTGGAGATTGCTACATCTACCTACTGGGTAGAATACCCATTAGAAATAAAGAATTAAATTATAATTGATTCTGCTGAGTTGGACTCCACTAATAATTAATATCTATCTCTAGTGGGTAGATTACCCGGTGGGTAGACAAAGTTTTTCCCCTCTTATCTCTATCCCAATTTTTTCGACAAAAACTATGTGTGTAGGGTTATGGAAACAGGACTACAACCGCTTAAAAGAAAGTATTATACTATATAAAGACTTAAAGCAAGACCATAAAAAAAAAAGTTAAAGTAGTAGTGATTCATGACTCCCTTTTTTTTCAATACAATAATTGTCATAATTTCAATAAAGAAATTAGATAGGAAAGGGAATCTTTTGGTTTTGGTCCAGGTGCTGACACCTGCTGATCTGACATAAGTGGATCTATCTAGATTACCTCCTCATGATAGACAATTAAAAAACAGTTGTTGATGGTGAGTTGGATTCGACCACACATTAAATTATATTACTAGTGGTTGATAAATACCCGCTAGATAAACCAAGTTTTATCCCTCTTGATCTTAGCCAATTTGGTGTTTAAACTTCATACATAAATCTGATGAACAAAAGCGATCGGCAAATCCAGAGGCATGCCCGAAGGACAATGGCAAAGAGTGTGGTTCCGTGGAGCTTCCATTAGATTGAGATCTGCAGGGTGGTAGGGACTTCGGCTGCGAGTCAATTCCTTCCCTTAGAATCGTACTTGAGAGTTTCCTACCTCATACGGCTCCGCTAATCAATTCATTTGGCGCCTTATTAAACTAAATGAGATTTCTTATGTACATAAATGGAAAAATCGACATTAAAATTTAATTAATGGTGGTAATGTACTAGTGTGACAAACTTTGATCATCTTACTTTACATGAAACTCTAAAGTCATGTTCTTAAAGACTCTCCTTAAAAAAAAAATTAACTTCACTTAACCTTTGGTAGAAATGGCCAATAGTGCGGGCCAATCCAGCCCAGCCCACCTAGTGGGCCGTGTGGGTCGAGCCCGCGAAAAGCCCGGTCTAGCCCGCCTTGAACCGTGAAATTGGTGGATGGATCGTGGGCCGAATTTTTTGAGCCCAACCTACGAAATCCCGCTACTAAAACCGCCCAAACCGGTCCATGAAACCGGTCCGATCCAAACCCATGAACCGGACCAAATTTCAATCCAAGTAATTATTCAACCAAATTATGTATATTTTAATCAAATTGCATATATTATAATTCAATCAGATTCAAACATAATGAAATTATTCATTAATATTAATAATTATATATATTTTAATTAGTTTTAATGGTTTTATGTAAAAATAATGAATAATTTCAATGATCCAATAATTCTGAAAAAAAAAAAATCATGTCGGACCGCCAGCCCGGTCCAGCCCCGCTAAGCCCACAAACCGCCAAAACCGCTCCTCGAACCATGAAAACCGGTATGCACCGGGTGTGGGCCAAGATTTTTCGGCCCGTGGACCGCCCGCCCAAACCGTGAATTTCACTGGTCCGATCTTGGGCCATGAAATCTCAGCCCAGCCCACTAGAGCCCACGGATTGGCCCATCCAACCCGCACAAGTGGCCATCTCTAATCTTTGGGAAGGCGTGGAAATTTTACGTGAAGACTCTAAAGTCTCCTGATTGGCTGATCAGGAGAGTGTTAATATAAATTAAGATGATCAAAGTTGCATTTTTTTTTATCATTTTGTTTTACATGAAGACTCTAAAGACTCCAAAACAGCAAGCAGTTTATTTTCTTAATTGAGTTCTGAAAGAGAATTGCAAACGGTTGCAGGTGGTGTCTATAAAGAGAAAAAGTAATGTGAGTGTGTAGGCTTATAGTGTCCTTTTCTTTTATGGGGTCAAGTTGTTTAATAATTGTTTTGTTTGATTTTAGGTTTCAAGAAACAAAAAGAAAAACTTAAGGATTTTTTTTTTGGCATAGTTTTTGTTCAGTTACTTCAGCTCAGTTCATTTGGAGACAACCGGATAATGACCCTCCAGGGAAAAGCCAGGAACTTATAAAGAGAGAGTTAGTAGTGTTTTTGCTGTCGAGGACTGAAACTTTTCACCAAGTCATTAACCACCAAACTAACAGTCTCCTTCAACTCTATAAAGACCTCATTTAATATATTAACAAAATCTCTGCAGGGATATAACTAAAAATTTATGGGCCGTGGGGATGAGCTGTAAGGGACGAGCAACCTGCCAGCCTCCCATGTGGCTTCGCTCTTGTGACCCTCAATACCATATCTAGTGAAACAAAAGATGTCACTTGTAGTAACCGAGTAAATTGTGTTGGTTTTAATAATATATTTGAGAAGAGAAGATGAGAATTGCTGAAGAAAAACAAACACACTGATTTATTACTTTCCCTTACTAAGTAACGAAGTACAGGTTGAATAATATAGCAAAACAATAATAACCAACTCACCTAAACTTATGCAAAATAGAAAACCACGTCCCTAGCTACTAACACCTATGACCATTGACCCACTAACTATTACTTCCTAACAATATGCCACTAACTTGCTTAACAACTTAGACTTACTAAACCACTAACAGGTAGGGATGGAAATGGATGATGGATCATCCATCATCCGCTTAACCCGGTTTTATTAAGCGGGTGAAAACCCGAAATAAATGGATGAAAAGCGGGTGGCGGGTGAAGCGGGTGGTGGATGCGGGTCGGATGCTGGTGAGATTTTTTTCATCCGTCACCCGATCCATCACCCGCTTAACACCCACCCATCATCCATATTATCAATTACACATGTTTATTTACTTACTTTATAAAAAATTTAGTTGAAAATTTTAATAAATATGTATCTTATGGCATATTTTTTTGTAAAAATTGTTATATATCTCCTCACCCGCTAACCACCCGACCCACCCGTTCACCCGATGGATGACGGATGGATGGATGCGGGTGATGGTATATGCGGGTGATGGATGGATGCGGGTGGAGCGGATGGATGCGGGTGGCGGATGCGGGTGAAGCTCCACCCGCCCCGAACCCGATCCATTTCCATCCCTACTAACAGCTGACTTAAATTAATTAAAGACCCACGCACATCCACTACTTTGAAGCATGGTTCCCAACACACCCCCTTGCTTCAAAGTCATTAGTTTAGCTTGACCTTCTTGCTAGACACCCGACTTCCATATTGCGATGGACTTCGACTTGAACTCGATATACTTTGATCTCAACATGAACACTTAACCGCACACTCAACTTTAGAAGAGCTTCTCTTCATCTTCGACCTTTTGAGCATAGTTGTTCTGATCACCACCTTGCTCGCCTCTTTGCTTACCCAACACCGGTCTTCTTTGTGACCATACCTCTACCTTGTTGAGTTTTTATAAAACACTAAAGGATCCGGACCCGTATTGAGTCTAAGCCTAAGTAGTATTTTGCTGTATCGGTCTGATAGACCATCTCCCTTTTTTTGGGATCTTAATAAAATACCAAAGTATCAAAAAAGAAAGAAAGAAAACAATTCAAATAAGGAATATGTATTATGTAGAAACTTTGCCTTTTCCTCTTCAACCCTTTTGATACTCAGATCTTAAACGAACAACCAAGTAAAGTACTAAGACTTCTCTACAGAGTGGTGCATTAAAGAAGACCGGAGTATTTCCACTTTCCCATCACGCTATTAACAATATCTATACTAATATATAAAAGCATTCTTAAGCAAGTGTATGTGCCATGTCGCACTCTTACTTTTTAGTTGTTTCATTTCATGTGATTATTATGCACATTAAAAAAAATAGAAACATGTTCCACATAAGATTTGATCACATGACATCAAGTTAATATACTAAAGTTCTAACCAATAAGCTATGGAACATTAGATGATACTCCCTCTATGTTTTTATTTTTCTCACTTGAAATCTTCACACTATTCATACTTAGAAATAATCTTCTCAATTTTTCTCGATTTATAAGAAAAAAAACAGTCATGTGAGGTCTTGTTTGATTCATCTCAATTACTATTTTATTAATATTCAATCGTTATAATTTTTACTAATATATAATGAAATATATATAAATTTAAAGAGGTGCATTAGAAGACGCGTCCAAGAAAGTGAGAATGATAAAAAAACAGAGGTAGTATTTTTTAACATGAAAATATTAATAACCCGGGACTAAAAACTAGTTAAACACTAAAAGAATCGTACCAATTGATAAAAAAAACATTTCATAATTTGTAACGTATTAATAACACCAGTCGAAACTTATTTATCATCCGTTTTTTTTAACTATTTAGAGCCAAGACATTAAATTTATAGCAACTATCTATCGCTTTTGTTTTTACTTATGAAAATTTAGCATCTGTCTTGGTGCAAAATAGAGGATGCCAATAAGCCGAGTCCGGATCCTCTAGAGTTTTAATAAAACTCCACAAGGTAGAGACTATAGTTGCATGAGAACTGTAATCACTGGCAAATAAAAAAGATTCATGATTACGTCAGGATTCTATGCAGCTTGACAATTTTTTTTAAAATTAATCTTTCATGGAATTTTACCAACTCACGTTCTTCACAATTAACAATTCACAAACCAAAGTTATACATAGGAGGAGATGGATTCAACCAAAAAGCTATAGAAATCATGCGATGCATAATACAGAATTGGATAAATTAAACTCCCTAGCTATTAGGAAAAGTAACATAACAATGCCTGAATATAGTGGGATCCCTTGGCAACGAGATAAGATAGTTTCTAGAATTTTAGTAACTCATCTCAATTCTTACAATCTCTTCAGTTACATCGAAACATCCTCGGATTCATATATACCCATAATCGTAATTATAACTATCATAAGCAAAAACATCATCATCATCATCATCATAATTAGGAGCATGTGGAAATGGCAAACCATCCAACCTGACTTCAACATTGTCAAGACTAGGGCAGCACCATTTAACCCAAGCCGGAGGTGGGAAGCACAGTCGAGCATACACATCTTTGTCCCGCTCACACTTCTCTTCAAACCGCAAAACACCATTCTCCATGCTTAAAAACTATAACTTACATGTTTGAGACACTCAGTGCCTTCTGGCATCTGGGCATATCCACTATAAACCACTGGAAAGAAGCTCAAAATAGCAAAAGTGAAGCAGACTGAATTATAAGTATCCTATCTGGCAGATTCAGAGTCACTGCAGAGGAGGGAAAAGCAAATGATAGAAAAACATGAATATGATATCCTCTCCCAAGTTTTCCACACGTTCCCACTTATTACTCTCTAAATCTTTCAGCAAGAAAACAAACATGGTATCCTCACAAGCATGAATTATCAAATACAAGCAACCATTAGATTTAGAAGGTATGAAGTAAATGCCCAAAACATAATCATAAATAGTACTATGAACATTAGAACTAGCACGTAAAATATCTCGGCTATAGGTGACCTCATTCGATATCGAGGAATTGCTTGGATTGATCACCCCAACCTTCCAATCATAAAAGACATAAAATTTGCCTTTGTGAAACGCTATATCATGTACCACAGCATTGCAAAGAACTTTAAACCATTCTTTTTCCCCTGACCTTAATAACAGCAAATCACTCCTACCATTATCCTCTAGTTTCACTAACACAGTGAAAATACGACTTGAAGTAAAGTCACATTCGCCAACAATTTTCTTGGATAAAGACTTAGCGTTGTGATCCAACTCTTCCACATGACGCACTGGTCTTGCAAGTTCATGAACATGACAGTCTAACAAATTAATTTCTCCGGAAATAGGTGGGTCGGTGTAGATATACTTTCGGACTATCTTATGATAATGATTGTAATCTGAGGGGCTAAGTAGTTGCAATTTGTTTGTTCCAGTTTCACCCAATCTCGCAATCCAGCTACTACAATTACCATCACCAGTTGAAAGAGGAGTAAAGAGGTATAATTTGGTTTCGAGGAGAAGGAGCGGGACTTTGTTTTCAGGGTCAAGATCATGACTCACGTGAGTTTTAATGAACTCACGTAACCAACATGTGATGGTCAAAGGAGGGGTTAACGGTCAAAATTAACGGATGTTGTCAATTGGTGGTCGTTTGAAGCGGGTTTTGTTTTATAAGGTAGTTTTTTGAAGAAAAAAAATATATAAGGTAGTTTTTTGAAATTTTTTTGTTATAAAAGGTACTTCCATGAAATTTATCCTTATTTTTTTAATAATTTTTGCAATATAATATAAAGTATATGTTACTAGCTAGTTTATATATAAAGCATAAGTAGCATGGGATAACCTAATGGTGTTTGCACACCTTCAAATTCCCCCCTACAAGGGATTTCGACTTATCTTTAAAAACAAAGTTTATATAGAACATGGCAACAATATAAGAAGAACATTTAACAATTTTGTTCATCAAGATCATATGATCATATATAATTTATAGGTTTATTTATAATAAAAAAAGAACAATTGATTGATATAACAAAGAACATGTTGTTAGTTAAATCCGAACATGTCATCAATATAAAAATAACATATCTCTTTTATTTTTAAAATGTGTTCTTTAAATAGATTTTTTATGCTCTTTCAATATATGTTCTTTTTTTTATTATAATTATATGTTCTTTTCATTACTATCTATGTTCTTATTATAAACGGAACTTAGATATGAACAATATGTTCTTTTTACCATGTACAATATGTTATTTTTACCTAAAATATGTGTTCTTTTATTTTTAATTGTATGTTTCATATACTACGTGTTTCTTTTCAAATAGAAAACTAATTATGCTATTATTATTATTATTATTATTATTATTATTATTATTATTATTATTATTATTATTATTATTATAATTAATACGGTTTTTTCACCAGGTACACCTGTAGTTTTTCAAAATTCATGGGGTACCCCTACTTTTAAACAAATGCACCAGGTACCCTTGCTTTAGAAATTAAATGTTCGAAATGCCCTTAATGACTAACGGTGTCAAGTTTCCGTTAGTCATTAGGGTTAATTAACCCATCTAACCCTGATTAAACCCTAATTAAACACTCTAACCCTAACCCTAAAACCCTAACTCTAACACTAACCCTCTAACACCTCACCCCCACCCTAAACCCTAACCCTAACTACCCAATCACCATAACCCCCATCTACCCTCCCCCACCCCCCGTAGACGCCCTCCCCCCACCCCGCAGCCCGCCCTCACCCCACCCTCCCACCACCCTCACCCCGTCGAATTCCGCCACTCTCCCCCACCCCCGTTGAATCCCCCTCCCCTCCCCCACCCCACCCTCCCGCAGCCCCCCCCCACCACGTCGAATTCCCCAACCCCTGTCGAATCCCCCTCCCGCAGCCCCCCCACCCTTGAATTCCCCCACCCCCTCGTCGAATCCCCCCCCCACCCCCTTCTTCCCTCCATCGAAGCCCACCCCCCCCTCCCCCACACCCCGCACCCCTCTCGCCCCGCATCTAAGCGCCACCCCCCCCGCATTCAACAATGGCGTGTGGGGTTTTCCCCCTGCATTTCACTCTCTCCTTCGACACTAATGGCGACGGAAGCCGTCGAACTCAAGAACGAACAGGTGCAAGTGTTTTTTTGCGAATTTTTCCCAGCATTTAAACACGATTTTTTTCGAATTTTCCCCATAAATCAACACAAACAAAGCATGCGGGGAGGGGAAGAGGGTCATGGGGGAGGGGGAGGGAGGGGGACGGGTGGGGGTCATGGGGTTAGGGTAAAGGGTGGGGGAAGGTCTCAGGTAGTGGGGGAGGGATGGGGGTCATGGGGTGGGGGAAGGGTGGCGGGAGTGAGGGTGGGGGGTCAGGGGGGGGGGTGTCTTGGGTGGTTAGGGTTAGGGGTTAGGGGTTAAGGTTGTGGTTATTATTATTTACGGTTTTTTCACCTTATACCCCGACAAAATTTTTTTGCACCATATACCCTTTCAACTTTCCAAATTCACCATATACCCTCCACTTTTCAAAAAATACATCCATTTGCCCTTAATGACTAACGGCGTTAACGTCCGTTAGTCATTAGTCCCCTAATTCCCTCTAACCTTAATTAACTAACCTAAACCCTAACCCCTCTAGCCTAATTAACCCTAAACCCTACCCTAATCCCCCTAAACCCTAACCACCCATCCACCATCCCTCCCCCACTCCACCCCTTCTCCTCACCACACCCGCACCCCCCTCGTGCCCCCCCACCTCGCAGCCCCATCCCCCTACCCCTTCCCCCGCAGCCTCTCCCTCCCTCCCCACTCCACCAACCCTCGCGAGCCCCTCCCGATCTGCGCAGCCGCCACACCGTGCCTCTCCCCCTCCTCACAACACCCCCGCGCCTCTTCGCACCCACCATAAATTCCGGCTTTCTCTTTTTTTTTTCTTTTCGCGGATTTCGTGGGGTTCATGGTTCGCGTGGTAGATCTCGGGAGTTCAGGGAGGTTGTGGGTTTGTGGTGGTGGCGATTTTTCGGGTGATGTGTGGGTTCGTGGTGGTTTCGAGGGTGCTTGCGAGGGTTTCAGTGGAGCGCCGCGAAGGTGGTGCGAGGGTGCTCGCGAGGGTGATGTGAAGGAGGTGCGAGGGTGGTGCGAGGTGCCGCAAGTTCGTCGCGAGGGTGGTGCGAGGGTGGTACGAGGTGTTGCGAGGGTGGTGCTGCGATGGTTTTAGGGGGGCCGCTCGGTGGTGGGGGGAAGGGGTGGGGTGGGGGGTTGGGTGGTTAGGGTTAGGGTATTGGATTAGGGTTAGGATTAAAGGGGGATTAGGGGTTAGGGTTAGATTAGGTTTAGTTTTAGGTTAGTTAAATTAGGGTAAAAGGGGGATTAAGGGTCAATGACTAACGGTGTTAGACTTCCGTTAGTCATAAAGGTAGGTTGATGTATTTTTTGAAAAGTGGAGGCTATATGGTGAATTTGGAAAGTTGAAAGGGTATATGGTGCAAAAAAAAATTATCAGGGGTATATGGTAAAAAAACCGTATTATTTACTATTATTATTACTATTATTATTATTAAGATTATTATTAATATTATTATTATTATTATTAAAAGTTATGATAGTAATTTAGGAATACTAGTAATGAAATAATATTAGTAATAATATGTTTTATAAAAGATAAGTTCAGATCAGATCAAATAAGATAAGTTCAGATCAGATAAGAAAAAAAAATGTAAGATAAGAAAAAATAAGTTCAAATCAGATCAGATCAATAAAAATAAGGTGAACTAAACATAGCCTAATACATCTATCCACTAGTGAAAAAAGGTCCATCCGATGCGGTCAAAACCGGACTTACTGATTCGGGTTTGGTCCGCATCGGATGGGCTTGCAACAGTTTGTAAAGATTAACTGATCTGATCCTAAACATAGCCCATTTTTTTGCATTTTTTCATTATTAATCGATACAAAATCAATAGTATATATCAATACTCATTTTATTTAGCATATTATGCTTAATTGAAGCATAAGCATAAATAATTAGATCCATAAAAATATTAACTACAATTTTAACATCATACTCAACGAGATCTCAAATCATCATGCGCAAACATGTTCAGCCTAAGCAATACTCAAGTATGCTGAGGCATATGAAACCAAATAGAGACCTAACACTGACATGAGAAAACCCCTGAGGAAGACAACATTTTCTAGAAAGTACACTTAACATCAGCAAAAAAATAAAAAAAGGAGAAACTGTTGATCAACTGCAACACCTTCTTTTTTTATATTTAAGATCCCTTTCTCCTTCTGTTGGTTATCTTGTTCTTCCTCATCTGAATCCGAGTCAGCTTTCTTCTTTCCCACTAAATCTTGATTTGGTTCATCCTTTTTGTCATCACCCTGAGTCAACAAGTAGTAGTTAGATAAGGCCCACAAATACAAGTGCAATCCTAATACTCATAAACTTTAAGAAGTGTAAACCTCATCGCCATCAGGTTCAGTAAATGAGAACTTCTCAAAAATCTTCTTAAAATCCATAAACCATGCATCATCCAAGTCTGCTGGGACATATTTAACCTCAACTTGCTCCACGACCTGGAAATTAAACAGAGAGTGAATAGCAGGTGTCTGAAACGAAAATATCCACCCCAACATGTAGTCATCTAGGGTTAAACACTTGCATTTGAGTAAAATTTTAGTATTTAAGTCCACGTGACAGAGCAGTTGACACCATAGATGCTGTAAACAGAATACTATACACACTTCCAGAGAAGTAGTGATGCAGTAACTAATATATATGAACAATGCATTACAACCAGAACCTTTCCATTCCCGAGCCATAATGATAAGAGTAATTATTTTCATTCAGAGATGTGATTTACAAAAAGTATTGTCAAGGCCATCAATCATATGCAAGAAAAGGACAGCCTCACACTCATTACACAAGAATGACTCGCCACTTAGATTAAAACATTTGATATGCCTAAATATTACATACTTATACAAGACTAAGATAATCACCGCACCATATATATTCACAAAGAAGAATTGCGAATGATAAGTGAGATATTTAAGTGACTATACCTTTCTCTGTTGCGCCAAAGTACAGCCTCTGCCATACTTGTTAGAGATCCATATGGTAAATTCTACATCAAAAGAATTGATCAGATTAGGTAATACAATTTGACATTACAGGCTTATGTAAAAGGGTTAGTAGTTGGAATTCAACTCCAATTTCGACGAGTCAGGATAGAGAAAAATAAGAAGGTGACTTCCAAATAAGATAAAGAGAATGGTCCAAAGATATTTCCGGTTACTTATGCTCATGATGATGTAATAAATGGTAACTAAGATCATTTTCTTTAAGCAAGGGCTTAGAATCGAATATAAGGACCAATTCAATTTAAACGAAGAGCAAATTATGTGAGGTTAATACAGGTTTGAGTATATCTTTTTCACTTTTTGTGATCCCGGGATCTCAAGTATTTCTATGAATTGATGTGTCTTAAATCTTGATATTCTACAAACAATAAATTAGCAATATCAACTAGAAAATGACAATGGGAAGTGGAAGACGAGGGAATGGACATAGGACCATGTTGATTCCAAAAATAACAAGTTCACACAAAAAGAATCGTTAATAATAACAACTTGTAATAAGATAATAGCAGAGCTACAAAACAAATAAGATAATTTGCCCCTCTCTCTTTTTCGTACTCACTAGCCGAAAAGTTAACATGGGATAAGACTAGATATGCACACTTCGAATTGAACAACTTTGAATTCTTTGAAACATATTATCTATTTTGAATTCTAAGAAAGGACAATACCCGACAAAACAAACCATCCATCACTCTCGAAATTAAGGCAAGCTTCACCATCATGCAAGATAAGCATCTCGATATTAACCGAATTGGTGACAAAGAAAATATTGCTTCATCCACACAATGTACCCGCTTTAAGATAGTGCATTCGATGTTACTGATACGCCACTAAGTCTTATCGAAGTGCCTGAATGTAAGCAGACAAAACATTCATTTTCCAGACACATAAAAAGAAATTCAAACTAGAATCAAGTTTACTTTGGTAACCCTCAAACTGTAAAAATCATAACCATACAAATGCAAGCTTGCAACCACTAATACAACCTCAATTGCAAAAGAATACTTTCCAGCTAATGTTATCATATTGATATGAAGAAACATCATAGAGATTTTGTAAGAACAAACAGATATTATTTCATCACAAATCAACATTGCATCATCATAAGAAGTTATCATGTGACAGGGCACAAGATATAAGTCAAATCACATCAATGCACTAAAAATTAACCTAGCATCCGATATTATGAGAGTCTATCCCCCAAGAGCTGACTGATTAAAGCCCATTGTACGTAATTAGGTACTCTAAGACGGAAAGATCATGAAAGTGAGTGGATCCAAGTGACAATGAAATCTGTGTGTGAATCTAAGTGACAGTAAGCATGTGTATGAATCCAAGTGACAGTGTAGCATGTGTGAACAGTGAACATGCTGATATGAGGCGTAATTACTACATTCAGTGAACAATGAATAACCAACAAAGTTCTACAAATTGCTGCAGGAAATCTTTTATTCAACGCCCAGGTTCTATCATCCCAATAATAAAAAATAATATCCTCTAAAATGATTAGTCAAGCAGAGTCACAACCTTTCGGATTCCAAACACATATTTTTCAAGCAATAGAGGGACAATATATCCTTATTTACAATCTCAACAACAGTGAATTAAATTGTTAACTAACATATCTTATATCAATTTTTTAAAAATTCAACCCTACAAATATATAAACCACCTTAATTTCTTGTTTCCACAAGCCATCCAAAATAAGGAGGTAGTCAAAGCCCTAACTGTACTTCGATAACTATCAACTTTAAGATTACAAACTACACCAATGTAATTGTAGCAGACATTTGATTCCTAGAAAAGCAACAAAACTCAATAACTAATCTTGCTTCTCAAATACTCCAATAAATTAAACTTGATTATAATCGCAAGCACAATCAAATCAGAAGACATCAATTGCATTAAAATTCAAATCTGACAAAACAACAGTTTTCCATTTCCAGTACTCAAAACCCTAATTGTAATAGACCGAAGTTCAACAATAAAATTTGCATAAATAAAAAAAGCAACTAGCAACTACTAGATAAAATTCTATGAAATGCAATAATCACCATTAGTAATTTTAGTATCCAGCACAAATCGAAAAAAGTTGTACCTCAACAATATTGCCGACGAGATAAGAAAGCTGCTTATTAAGCTTGATTTTCTCTTGATTCGCCTTAATTTTATTTCTCCAATTCTAAAGTTGTCCTCTGCACATCCTCCTACATGACAATAAACCGCAATCCAAAAAATCGCAAAAAATATGATTCATTTTTGTCACATAAACTTCAAACCCTAAGTCAAAATTCCGCCAATTTTTGAGTTGCGAACACTGATAAAAACAAAGAAAGAGAGGAATGAAAAGTGAACCTTAGAAATGCGAATCTCATTAACGATGATGCGAGTAGCCCTAACGATGTCTTTTGTGGTGAGATTCGCGAGCTAGTATTCCACCAGAAAAAATGCGTGAAATGGCCAAAGAGAAGCTTCTAGAAGTTGGTGAAGACTTTCAACTCCCACCATTCTTTCTTTGGTGTCTTTTGCTGGCGCTAATTCCAGTGCTTCCTCCATTGTTAGGGTGTCGAGGAGGAGATCCGGTGAGTTGGATCCATTTCCAAGAGAAAAAAGTGAGGAGAGAGAGGGGCTCACCTCCCACAATTTTTTCTTTGATTTTCGCCCACATACACGCTAGAGTATGAAGAGGTTCGCCGGAATTTGTGAAAGGGTGCGACTGGAGTGAGAGTGAGGGAGAGGAGCGCGCATTCGGGGAGAGGGAGAGAGAGAGAAAGTGAAGAGAGAGTAAGTTAGGGCTTGTTGAGAGTTTGAGACTCGAAAAAAAAGAGGGGGAAAGGGTTCGTGAACTGGGCCGAGGATTTTCTTAGGCGTCCTTTTGGGCCGTTCTAAGGGAGCAAGCAAGCAGAAATGAACGAAAAATCTGATCTGGTTCACTTAAGGACTGGATCAGATTTTCTGCCCAGCTTCCCTGCCATTTTTTTTAATGATTTTCGGATGCGGTTTTGTAAAAACCGAATCTGTTACTAAGTGACAGATAAGGTTTTTTCCACTAGTGATCTTTGGGTAGATTAACTACAAATAGACAACTAAAAATTAATTTTACTATGTTGGACTCTACTAATTATTAATGTCTATCTCTAGTAAATAAATTTTAAGATTTGTTATGCTTAAAGTAAGTTTCTTGCAAAAAGTAACCCCTGCGCCTCCTTCCCTCTCTTCTATCTCTTATGTTCCACAAACCCTAATTCTTGATCTTGGGACTCTACTAACTATTAATGTCTATCTCTAGTATTGTGTTTATAAAGTAATAAAACAAGAGAAAAACAACACAAATACTATACATTTACATAGAAAATCCTATTTGTTATATAGACAAACATTGTTAGATCTTAGATGCATCTAATTAACTATTAGATTATGGGTTCGTTTCATTCAACTTAATTTTTTTTTCCTAAGTAAGAATAAGTATATTGCTCAAACAAACCATTTAACAACCTAAAGAGAACCTTAGAGAAGACAAACCAATTAGGTTGGACTACGGGTGTTAATTTCGGATCGAGGAAAATGCCACCCGAATCCGATCCGAAAAAATCGGATATCTGAAATTTCGGATCGGACTGGTATATCCGAAAACTAAAAAAATTGAATTTTTCAGAGGAAAAGTTCATAAAATAAGTTTTGGATTGGATTGGATCATCGGATATCCGACATTGAAAACGGATATTTTCGGATATTTCGAATCGAAAATCAGAAAATATCCGAAAAAAAGTCCCATGTTTCGGATATTTTCGGATATCTGAAAATGAAAATCTGCGATTCGAAATATCTGAATACTAAAAACCGGAAAGGATATCCGAAAAACCGAATCGGATATTTATGAACACCCCTAGGTTGAACCCCCCCCCTCACTAAGGCACTCAAACACAGCTAGTTACAAACTTGAACAACTAAGTCCTTAAACATTCCTTACCTGATCTAGTTATCTTTTTAGGCATTACACCATAACATCTATCAATAACATCTATCTGAATTCTAGAAACTATACTATTTACAGCCACAACTTTTTTGGTTCCAGTAAACATCATTTCTAGTCCACCATATGTGGTAGACCATTGCTTCTATGGCATCAGCTAAGACTTGCGCGCTTTTGGAATTTAGTTTTCCTACATCTTGATATCCACTGTAACAGCCCCTGCACAGTGTTGTGAGAAGTTATTATCCCACACCATCTTAGCATATTCTTCATAATCGAGTAATTGCATCTGCAGACAAACAAGAGATGTTCTTGTGTTTCATCTTCCAAACCACAAATTGGGCAACTTGTTGTATTCAATTTATTTTGACTTATCTTATCTTATCTTATATGATTTTTTGAACTTAACATATATTATCTTCTCTTATCTTATCTTATTTTATTAGACCTGATGATGTTTATATTATTAGACTTATTTTATCTTATCTGAATATATATTATTTAATTATCTTATACTACCTCCGTTTCTTTTTAATTGTTACACTTTGACATTTTACACTATTCACAAATTGCACTTTGACCCTCGTTTGTGATTTATACGTGAATAAAAACATAATCATGCGGGATCTTGTTAGATTCGTCTTAGTATGTATTTTATTAAGGGATATTATCTCAGATGACCCTGACATATAGGCCTTTTTCCCAAATAACCCCGACATTTTCACCCCTATCTCGGATAACCCTAAACTTGTATTTTGTCATTAAACTTGACGGAATAGCTAACGGTGTTAACTATTTGACATTTACAATTAAAAACTTATTTTTTAAAAGAAAAAATTCCAATTATTCTTCATGCTCTATCCTTAGCTTTTTTACAATTAAAATAGGGATATTATCTCAAATAACCCTGACATATAGGCCTTTTTCCCAAATAACCCTGACATATATTTTTTTTCCCAGATGACCCTAAACTTGTATTTTGTCATTAAACCTAACGGGATATCTAACGGTGTTAACTTTTTTTTAATTAAACCAGATTATCTCTCTTGTTCTTCATCTTCTTCCCTCTCTTGTTCTTCGTCTCCACACTACCATCACCAAAAACTGTACAAAATTCAAACCCTAAACAACCCCAAATCGAACACAAAAGGCCCCAAATTCGAACAACCCAAAATTAGCAGAAGATTCGACCAAAAATCTAGGCATATTCGACTCTAAAATTTGGGCAACAATCGAGCATAATTCAAGCCCCAAAAATCTGGGCAACTTTCTTTCCTCTTTTTTTTTTTTGTTGCTGCTGCCACAAGCTTTTGTTGGTTTGAAATCTGGGCAAAACTTGAAGATGGGCTTTTCAAATTAACCATCTATAAAAGCTCGCCGGAAATAGCCTTGAAACTCGCCGGAAAACGCAGCCCAAAAGGGCCTAGCTTCACTTTCTCTCTCCTTTGTTTCGGGTTTCTTCTCATAGCACCACCTGCTGCCCCACCGCAGCCTTCTGACCACCGGGTAAACCGCCGCACCACCACTACTCTCCACCCCCTGCCTTCATTCGTCGGTAACCTGAACCACCACAAGCGTCTTCCTCGCACCCTCATTTCTCTCGCTCAACCCCTCGCGTGTCGTGCTCTCCACCGCAAGCGTCTTCCTCATACCCTCATTCATCGGCCACCGGTTGATTTTATTGATGCTTAATTGAATTGGGTTGATGTTTGATTTCAGTTTTTAGAAGAGATGAAGAACAAGAGAGAGAAAAGATGAAGAACAAGAGAGAGAAAGAGATGAATTTATTTCCTTGTAATTCAAACAATCGGGCCTTTGTTTCTTCGGAGGTGGTGCTCTCAGCATCATTTTCTCTCTCTCCTCTCTTACTTTTGTTGCTGTGATATTGCAGTGACTACACCAGCCCCTGATTTTCTCTCCTCCACTAGCATTCGCCAACCCACAACCACCACCACGACCCACCCCTATAAACCCACACCAGACCACCACTGTAAACCCACGACCCACCAAACCGCTGCTATACCCACCCCTGTAAACCCATGACCCACCACCACTGTTCATCATCATTCGTCAAAATGAAGCCTAAAACCCACCCCTGTAAACCCACACCAGACCACCACAACCATTCGCCAGCCCACAACCACCACCACGACCCCAACCACCACTCATATGTGAGAGAAAGCAAGACCTAACCTCTACAAATCCACCCGACAACCATGGAAAACCCACTCAATAAACCACCACCATCGCAGATTAGGTTTTTTTTCCCCAAATTGGGGATTTGATTTGTAGTTATTTCATGAAATTATGTTGGGGCTTTTGCTCGAATTGCATAAATTAAAGCTTAGCTAACATTTAATATCAAAATTATCTTCTTCTTCTTTGAATTCAACTCAGATTTGCAGTTGAAATTTACAATTTTTTATGGGAATGTTTATATTATACTCCACAAACAGTGAAATAGACTTGCGAGCGTTCCGCGAGGATGAGTTTGGTGTTCGCGGTTGGGTGGTCCCGGCATTGGGTGGACAACAAGTACAGAGGAGGGTGGAGGACGAGAGTGAGAAGGGGAGAAGAGAGGATGAAGACATCATATAGAGAAAGGTGTAGGAAACCCCAGTAGGGAGAGGAGCAAGAGAGATAAATTAAAGAGGAAAGAGAAAATTTTGGGTTTTTTTATTTAAAAAAGCACTAATTAATTTTGTTTTAAAACCCCACTAACGCTGTTAGCTATTCCGTCAAGTTTAATGACAAAATACAAGTTTAGGGTTATCCGAGATAGGGGTGAAAATGTCGGGGTTATTTGGGAAAAAGGTCTATATGTCAGGGTCATCTGAGATAATATCCCTTTTATTAATATGTAATTTTTATAAATACAAAACTAGAGATATATATCCTCAAAATGTTGCATTGGCATGCGTGAAAAGTGTCAGTGTAACAATTAAAAAGAAACAGAGGGAGTATTATTTTTTTTTCTGAAATAAGTAAAAATAAGTTGAACAGAACAGAGCCTTATATCATTTCTCAAATTTGAGCCTACAATCTGGTGTTGAAAGGGTGGAGTTTCCACCAATGACCATTTTAAGGACACCTAATAATCAATTCCTTATGTCTATAGAAAAGAGAAAGTAGAAAACACACATCAACATTAAAATTATATTTCTTATTTATAATTTTTTATAGCTTAGTTTGTAAACTATGCTATCCAGACTTCGAATTATATCACATCTACAATACAATACTGCTAAATCTATTGACTTTTTATTTCTACTCCTATAATGGAAGAGGGAAAGGGGAATCCTAGGAACAAGACAAAAATACTTATAATAATTTCTTGAAAACTGGTAATTTTATTTATAGACTTTCCACTTCTACTCGTACAATTGAAAAGGGAAAAGAATTTTACTTTATACAAAAAAAATATGCCGGAAGGACTTATGTTGGTTGTTGAGGATAGTTGCTGGCCCTGGATGCGCATTAGTGACAATAGACTCGACTCCGTATGGATCGGATGTTAAAGTAGATTGTAAGTGGCTCGTGGTAAAGGCTTGGTGAGTGTGTCGGCAAGCTAATCACGCGTGGAGATGTGGGAAACACGAAGTAAGTCGGCTTGAACATTCTCCCGGACTAAGTATGCAGTGGATGGGATTAGAAGGTGGAGGTAGGTCATAGGTGGTTCAATAGGCGTGGTGTGGGGAGTAAGAGTAGTGACATTGAGTGGGCACCACTCTTCGAGTAAGGTAAGATGGAAGGCTCGGCAGTAGGAGTAGAAATTTCAGAAAAATGATATAGATGTGCAACATAGTGAATATGCCTCGAGCAATAGACTTTTTGAGTGTTGATGTCAAGATGATAATATACGCTTTGGGTGGTGACAGGCTAAAGTCGTATCACCTAATTAAAAATAACCTAAGGTCCACTAACTAGTAGTCAGGGAAGTCAGGATCGACTCCACAGGAAGAAAGTTATACTATTATATCTGAATTCTAATATTATACTAACTAAATCAAATGAAAATGATTGTGTGACTAAACTAAGTAAATAACAGAACTAAATACGAGGGAATAAATCATTTAATAAATAACTAGGACTATGGATCACTATGCATACAATTCGGGAAATCAGGGACAAATAACAACCACCTAATAAGTCAATTTATCTAGGGCACATGTAATTTCTCTCGAACATTACCTCCCTCAACGATCACCTAGCCGCTCTCGCATGGTCAAGGATCACTCTGCCTAATGATTGAAAGCCTATATGAAATCTCTCTTCTCGAAGCAGATTCAATATTGCGATAGTAGAAATACAAATTAAATCAGGCCTAATTCATAAATCTAGCATGAACGATTCAATCACAGGAAAAAATTGAGATAAAAGGTAATTATACTAATCTATCAATCCCTCATTGCATACATAGGTCCCCACAATCCTAAAAATAAAACTACTCACTCATGCTTGTGAAAACAATAACAAAATCCATATAACAATTCATACTTGGAATGATTGCAATCAACTAAGAAATCAATATAATCAATAATAGAGAAAACAATGAAGAAGATTACCAAATTAAAGAACTATATTGATCTTGCAAGTAATCCAAATGTTTGATCTTGAATCCAAAGTGAAAAGTAGTAAACTAGGGTTTTTGAGAGAAAACTATCAAAAATAATGACTAAAACAAAAGATGCATAATAATATTCTGATTTGGCTATTTATACTAAACCTAAAACAACTAGGAAAAGTCTTATAAAAATAGCCAGAAAATCATTAAATGCGCGTGTCGGGTCAATCGCCCGATCGGGCCAAGTATGCCTAATGAGATCGGGCTCAGTTAAACTTGCAACAGCAGAAAATGGCAACTGCCAGACGCAATCGGGCCGACACGTCCGATGCAATCGGGCAGCCTCCTACTCTTCAACAGCGCGCACATAACAGCTTTCAAGCACGCCCGATGTAATCAGACCGAACCGCCCGATCGGGCTTCATCAGCGAATAGCGACAGGGCAAAAGCGCCCGATTGGGCCCGAAACTAAACTAAATGTCGTCTCTCGTGGGCGCCCGATGGGATTGGGCCTGGCCACTTTTCTTCGATCTTGGCTCCAAATGCCAAGTCTTCGACTCTTCTTTCGCTCAAGGGTTCCGGAAAGTGTCCTCGGGACCTTGAAACTCAGCATCAAACCTCTCCAATCCAGTGTAGCGGTCAAATAATAGTAGAAAATAGGGAAATAATTTCCTTAAACCTGCAATTTGACACAGAACAGAAAACCACAACTAGATTGAGAAAGTTAACATAAAATGGCTCCTAAGAGCACCATTGACAGCCTTTTTAGCTTATAAGTACGGGAAAAACTCTATATAAAACCATAACATCAGGTGGAGGAATATCCAATGAAGATGTAGGGAGTGGACTCGGGAGTAAGTTTGTGTTTGTTGTAAAGTAGGTAACAAATACAAAAGTAGAGGAGGTAGGAAACACCATAGCGGAAGAAGTGAGTTGCACCACAAGAGAAGTTGTTGGAGCTCCCCTACGAGGTTGAATGACAACGAATATGATAAGTAGAGTGTGCTCCTATGATCCTATCAAGATCTGGCTTAGTGCCATTGATAGTGGAAGAGAATTTATTTTGTTTTTATTAGAATCAAAGGGGGTACTAATAGGGAAAGGAATGTGAGAGTTTATATTTTCTGGTAAGAGAAAAAGTAAATCGTGGACCAGGATATTTGGGGTTTTGTGGGGCAGGGTAAAAGGGGCACACCCTAAGCCTATATGTTATTGTTGATTGGGGATGTCCATTGGTCCAGGAACGGACCGAGGATCGAAAAAATTAAAATTTTTTAAATGAATACTATAGTAGTAAAAACTTTTATGATCCTGCTTTGGACATATGTTTATTTTTTTTATTACTATAGTATTCATTTAAAAAAAAAATTTAATGGTGTTATATTATTTTGATTTTTTGTGTCATTATTGGTTTTATGTATCTCATTATATTGTCATTACTAAATTATCATTTTTCTAATTCAGGATATCCATGCGAAGATGCTAGTATTGACAAGGGATGTCAATATTGTTCTTCAATCACACCTCAATCAGTTTGAGGAGTTGAAAGCGCAGGCCAGGATTTCTCAAGAATCACTTTCTAATGGTGAAAATGAGGACTTTTGGAAGTTTGTTGATTCTTTGGAGTCTAGCATGAAGAGTACAATCAATGTTGCCAAGAATTATGCTACAATGGGTCCCGCATCTCCTCCTCCTAATGCTGATATTTTTTGTGACAATATTCCTCTTGCATCTCCTCCTCCAATTTCAAAGAGCACACCAACTGACGCTGTTGTTTCTTTAAAAATGACGAGAAACATGAGTCATCTCAAATTACATAAAGAAAGTAATGGATATAGAAGGGAGAGAAATCTTGCCGACATGCCTCCTTTCGACTTACTTTCACCTCATAATAGAGAGGAAAAATCGGAGGAGTCCAACCTAGAGGAAAACAAGATTGAAGTGAGTAGTTTGAGTTAATTAATTGTCAATAACACTAATGTTTTTCATTATATATGTAGTCTGCGAAATTTATAGAATATCATTCTTGATTTTATTTGATTGTATCTCTTGTCTATCTTTTATATATTAGTCAAGTAAATATCATCTTTTATTATATACAAAGTTAACTTTATAGATGCGTCTGATTCTGAGTTGGACGTATGATTATTTCTTTTATTTCCGCTTTAAAAATAATTATCGTTTTTCAAGTTTATAATCATATTTTATTTAATTTTTTAAAAATATAACTAATATAAAATATAATTAATTAATAATAATTTTTGGATATAATATCTATAAAAAATAGAAAAAAAATTATATAATGAAATAAAGTTTATGTAAAAACTATATTAGAATACATTACAACTGGTCTAGACTGAAAAATCAATACTTTAAAAACTTTAGACCGAAAATTGGTCTATTTTATCGGTACAAACCGGAAGATAAAATTAGGGCACCTATTCTCAGGTTCGCCCATAGGCCACCAAAATCACAGAAACGAAACTAATTATAATATTACATTGTCGTTCACTTGTTTGTTTGTTTTATTAACTGAATTTCGTAAACTGGCAATTCCGTTTGATAATCTTGTTGATTACTCTGTTTTTCTTTAAATAAATTTTTTTTCTTCATGAAATTTGCAGATTATATATTTTTACTGTTGGATTGTTATTTTTTTAGTTCTATTTAGTATTTACACAATTTCATCTGATTCTTAATAAAAAATTTATACTATTGTTCACATCTTTGAATAATGTAAGTTAAAATGCATTGTGTTTGAATACGTATATATTTGTGATCTATGGTGAATTTAATTCATTTTCATGAATATGGTAAGACAATGTATCATCTTTTTGCATGCTATAATGTTTTTTTATTCTTTATATTTGCGAGCGAAGTGATGGCAGAAGATGAGATACAAGTGATATGAAAACAACACCTGAAATGTGTATCTTAAATGAAAATTTGAGACTAATTCAGTAAGTAACTAATTCTTACAATTGATCACTGTAATAATTAATAAATATATTTATTGCATTAATTTCCTATTAGTTATGATTTTATTTTTTGGAGTTTTTATTAGCCATAACAAGGACATATGGAGGAAAATTGCATTGAAATTAGATAGAAGGTCACTCTACATATGGATATATTCTTGGAAATGGTTTATTTGCAGAATAACACATTATGGAATGAATTGCTGCTTCGTGACCTTGGTGTCACAAAGCCGGTAGGCGGAGATTTGAACATGTAGGGAGTGACTTGGATGAATACATATGACATTGTATTCGCGCCACCTCCTGCATACAATCCCATCTATGTAGATATTTACTGTCAAATTGGTATGAACTGAACTAGCCTTGTAGTCGTATTCTTCTTTCATTGCTTGAATGCTTGTTAGTGATTCTAAATAGAGTACAATAAAATGCATGCATTGCACCTGAAACTAGGCTTGAAGGTGTCATCATGTCAACAATCATATGGGTCGGAGCACTAAATCGTAAGCTTAGTAATGGGTAGTTGAAGCAACATGGATACTTTGTGTTGAATCTTCTCCTAGGTTTATGGGTTCTAGGTATTATTCTTGCATGTTTGATGTTAGGGATATTTAAGTTGTTCCTGTAAGCTGTTAATTAACTGAATATTGTATATGCTATGATTGTTGGAAAGTTATCATATATGCCTACATGTATAATTGTATGGAGATTTACAATCAATAGTAGGGGTGTGCATTATCGGATATCCGATCCGATTCGAAATTTCGGATCACTGAGAATCCGATCCGAAAATTTCAGATATCCCAAATTCTGGATCAGATCTGATATTCGATCTGAAATGAACTAAAGTTGTTTTAAAATGTTTTACACTACCCTTAATTCCAAAATTAAAGTTGTGGCGACAAGCGGCCGTGGAGAGAGAGGGGAAAGATCTCAAGGAGCCAAGGGGGATGGCTGAGGAACAGGACGGAGAGAGTAACGAGGTGCGAAAGTGACAGGAAGAGGGGAGTGTCGGAGAGAGAGAAAGAGAACATGACTTAGTTTCGGACCGGGGGAGGAGAGAGGGGAGTTGACGGGTGTTTTTCTGGGGCTAAGAGGGGAGGAAAGGTTTAGGGATTAGGGGAGGAGCAAGGTTGGGGTGGGGGTGGTTTCGGTGCTAGAGGAGGGGGGGGGGATGGTTTTCGGTGGGTTGGGCATCGTGGTGGCGGAAGAGGGGAAAAAGTGGCTAGGTGGTGGTGGTCCGTTTGGAAGAAATCGAAGGGAAGTGGAAAGAAGGGAGAGAGAGAAAACATAATAAAAAGTTTTTTCTATAAAAATCATGGTTAATTAGTTAGGAAATAATTAACTTGATTTAAGCTTAATGACTAACGGAGTCGACGGTCATTAGTTATTAAGAGCATCCCGATGTATTTCTATAAATTATAGGGGGACCTAGTGCATTTCTTTAATTACGGGGATACCCCCCATCAATTTTGAAAAACCTCAAAAGTAGCGGTGGAAAAACTATTATTTTAAAGTTAAATATAAATAAATGAAAAATATAATTATCTAGGGTATATCTCGAGCTTAAAAACTAGTAGAAGTTCATAGTCTCTTCGTCTATCTTTAGTTGCTATATTGCCATTTTGAGAAAGCAAACTATTAATATTAACTCGATTTTTCTATAAGTAAAAAATATAATGCTCTTGTTAGATTTATCTCGGTATGTAGATTCATAATATCAAATTTTTATAATTTTTACTTGAATAAAATAAGGTATATTTACGGTCAAAAAAGTCTTGAAAATCGTGCATAAACAAATATAGCAGGCAAGGAAGGTTTTTTTTTCTTTAAGAATGTCAAGGAAGCTAAAAAAACTAATCAACTATAACCAATTCAATAATTTGCTTACCAATTAAAAGCATTGTAAATTACTCAGGATCATAGGATGGCATTTCTATTAGACCATCTCAGTGCAAACAGAGGCGGCCACGCTAGCCACAATAAGATAGAAATTTAAGTACTCATCAACTGCAAATAAAAGAAGTAAAAAAGCTTATATAAACCTAGTCTACACTAAATTTAGTGTGGACCTAGTGTTAGTATATGTGATTTATTTAAAAATAAGGTTATTCAGCTTAAAAATAATAGATATAAAAGAGGAGCCTTGAAAAGTAGCTATAGATTGTAAAGGGTGACTATATGATGAAAAAAGATTACTATATGTAATAAAGTGTAATTTTCATTGTAAGAAACTAATGTAAAAAAACTATTGTAGGCGTGTTTTTATTTCGCCTACGCGGTTTGAGTGAGTATTTGATTTGACTACCCCATTGAAAGGGTTTTATTGAAAATTGTTTTGAAGTCGCCAACAAGTCTTTAAAGGAAGACTCATAAACCTAATTGGATATCGGGAAATCGTAGGAAAAAATTAGGGACTTATCCAATGTAGATTTCCCCGTCCCGACTCCATAGATGGTCAAAATGAACCAAAGATTGTGTTCGGGGTGAGGGTACAACACGGAGTCGGGAACCATGTTACCCATTCTTGGCCTCTACTAAATATCGATTAACAATAAATTTTATGCCAAAGAATAATCATATAATATTTTATACACCCTAAAAATATTTAGTCTAGGTTGGTTCGGAAACACATAAAAGACTAATTTTTAGCAACAAGTTATTATGCAATCAATTTACAAGTGAACCCTAGCGATTGTCCAAATTAATCCGATTAATGTTAGAACAAAATTTTAGGTCTTGTTTAGCAATATAATAATAACATGTGGGTGATAAAAATATGCACGACAATCATAACAATATGTATATAACAATCATGCAATCATATAATAATGTATGAAAAATAAATAAAAGGAAAATTTACCAAAAAAAAAAAACCTTTTACGAGTTCATTTTTGCAAAAAAAACCTTATAAAGCATTTTTGGAAAACAAACCAAAAACTTAATTATTTTTGCGAGATGAAACCTAAGACCATTTTCCGGCGTTGACCATCTCAATTCCAGCGTTGACCACCACCTAGCCACCACTACCACCACCCCGCCGCCAGACACCCCACCCGCCCCCGCAACCCCACCCCAGCGCGCCTCACCACCGAGCCCACTCCACCCCCACCGACGGCCCCCAACCCTTCCCCTCCACCTCCTCGGGCGGGAGCCCTCCCCCTCTCCTCTCCCTTCGTCCATGCCCCCCATCTCTGCGCCACCCGCGGACCCCCTCCGCAACCCCTCTCCCCAGCCCCCAACCCCATTTTCGTTATCTACTCCTCTCTCTCTATCCTATCTTTATGCTTTAGGGCGCAGGTAAAACCTTGGTTGGGTGGGAGGGGAGCGGGGAGGGGTTGCGGAGGAGGGGGGTGATGGACCAAGGGAGAGGGAGAGGCGGTGAGGGAGGAAGAAGGGAGATGAGAGAGGGTAGGGGCGAAGGGGGGGGGGGTTGTCGCCCGAGGGGTGGAGGGAGGGGTGGGGGGCCAGGTGTGGGGTAGGGTGGACTACGGGTGGTGGGGGGCTGGGGTGGGGGTGAAGTGTGGGTTGCGGGGGTGGGTGGGGTTCTGGCGGCAGGTGGTGGTAGTGGTGGCTAGGTGGTGGTCAACGGAATTGAGATGTATTAACGCCGAAAATGGTCTTAGGTTTCGTCTCGCAAAATAATTAAGCTTTTGGTTTGTTTTCGCAAAATAATTAAGTTTTTGGTTTGTTTTCGCAAAAAAATGCTTTATAAGGTTTTTTTTCGCAAAATGAACTCGTAAAAGGTTTTTTTTGGCAAATTTTCCTAAATAAAAAGAACGATTAGAATATATAGTAGAACGATTTTATACCAAAGATCTACATTATGAAATAAATGGTTAGTAACTTCAATATAAAAATAGGAATTTATTCAAGGACCCTCACCACAAGAAAAGGCTAAATCAACGACGCTTTCGGAACTGGCTATAATAACGGTCGTTATTATTGTACTCACGATTGTTTTAACCTGTCGTTGCCAACGACGCTTTTAAAGTGGACGACCACCGATAAACGTTCGCTTGTGTATCAAAACCGTTTAAAACAATCGTTGATATTATTATTTTAGATTTTAAATTTTTTAAGTTGGCCTCTTCATTCGATTTTATTTCGTAGACAAAAAGGGAGAGCGAGGAGGGCGCGCGAATTGAAATAGAAGACGAAGCCATTGAAGCTTCCCTCCACCTTCCTCCAACGACCTACGAGAGCCATTATCTCTCTCCTTGTCGCCGGTAATGCCCGAAGCTTCATGTTTCTATTTTTTTATTTTTGTTACTCATCAAATCCTAATAATTGGGTTTTTTGGATATAGGTGGCCCAACACCACCGTACGGCTGCCGTCCGACTGTCGCCGCTTCTTATTCTGTCTCCATCTCTCTCCTCAAAATTTTCAAATTTTTCTCTATTTGTTAAATTAGGTTCAATTTCAGTCCCCCTTCTCATTCCTCATCGAATATATTTATACAATCTAAGTAGAGAGTCCTACTTCAAGAGTCCTCAAGAGTCCTACTTCAACTAATACATATCATATAAGAGAGTCCTAATACCCTCCCTCAAGTTGGAGCGTGTAAATTTCGAATGCCCAACTTGGATAACAAAAATTCAAATTAAGTCCTACCAAGTGCTTTAGTAAAAATATCTGCCAACTGAAACTTAGTAGGAACATATGACGGACTCACTAATCCTTCAGTCACAACATCACGAACAAAATGACAATGAGCCTCAATATGTTTAGTACGTTCATGAAACACTGGATTCTTGGCAATATATAACGCAGATTGACTATCACAATATAATCTCATCCCTGCAGGATGCTGAACTCCTAGATCACCAAGTAGCCGCTTTAACCACTTTAATTCACATACAATGGCAGCCATAGATTGATATTCTGCCTCCGCAGACGAACGAGACACTGTAGGCTGCTTCTTAGTCTTCCAGGAAATAGGAGAATATCCCAACAATACAAACCACCCACTCGTAGATGTCCTAGTAATAGGACAACTAGCCCAATCGAATCACACCACCCTTCCAAAGTGAGATCACTATCGAACGAAATAATACTCCCGCCTTGGATTTTTCTTCAAATATCGAACCACTCGTAGAGCGGCCTCCCAATGGAAAACTTTAGGAGCTCGCATAAACCGTGACAAAATGTGAACGAGAATATGCCAAATCGGTCCGGTAACAAAGAAGATAAATCAACCTACCCATTAATCTGCGATATTTCTCTCGTAACATCAAACAAAGGACCATCGCCCAAAGCGAGTTGATGGTGCTTTGCTCCATAGGAAACCCCGCCGGCTTGGCACCCAATAAGCTCCGCCTGGATATGATATCCAAGGCATATTTCGCATTGACTCATAAAAATTCCCTGTGGCCCCCGGCTAATTTCAAGACCTAGGAAATATTTCAAAGCACCTAAATCCTTCATTTTAAAATATTTTCCAAGGTAAGCTTTGAAGTTCAAGCAAAGCTTCCCGATCGTTCCTCCGCAATAATCATATCATCCACATAGATAAGAACATTTAGCTGAACTTTTCTCCCCGGTCAAAGTAAACAAGGAATAGTCGGGAATAAGACCGCTTAAAAGCCATAGGCTTTCAGCAAAGTGGCTAATTTGGCAAACCAACATCTAGGCGCCGCTTCAAACCATACAATGATTTCTTCATCCCGCACACCATATTAGTGTTTCCTCCCTGAAATCTAGGAGGAATTTTCATATACACTTCCTCCTCCAAGTCACCGTGTAAAAATGCATTATGGACATCCATCTGATGAATATCCCATTTCTTCACCGCTGCAATGGCCAGGAAAGTACGAACTGTAGTCATTTTTGCTACAGGGGCAAACGTTTCATTATAATCAATTCCTTCGACCTGATGATGACCAAATATAACCAATCTGGCCTTCAACCTCTGCAATTTCCCTTGCTCATCGTATTTTTCTGTATAAACCCACTTACTCCCCAAGCGCTTCTTGCTTGGAGGAAGAGGTTGTAATCCCATGTGCCTTGATCCTCCAAAGCTTTTATCTCAGCTCCCATGGCTTCACGCCACCCTTCATGCTTCATGGCTTCTTTAAATGACTTTGGAGGGTGCCCTCGTAGCTTATGGCGCTAGAAATCTGCGATGTTTATTAGAAAACTTTTCACAACTAACATAATGTGTAATAGGATAGGGAGTACCTGAGGACGATGGTGAAACAGGGTGCCTGAGTCGATGAACTTTTCTTTTTCACTATAGTATGAGTCACATAATCCTGCAACTTTTTATTTGAGAATTTGGTGCGTTTTCCTCGCCCCAAATGCGCTCCATCATCCTCCCTACTCCTCCCTACGTGCCAACATCCCCGGCCACGCCTCGTAGGGTTCGTTGCACCAACCTCCGGCGCACGTGGCTCGGCCTCCATAGCCGGCGCCACATCGACACGTGACTCGGCCTCCTCAGCCGGCGCCACCTCCACATCATCTCCGGCTCCAAGTCCCCCTTCAACATCAACGGGAACTTCGATAACAGGCACATGCAATTCCTCATCAAAAAATTCATCCATTCCCGCTGTCCCATACAACCAACTCATTCACAGGTTCAGACACAGCAAAAGGAGATTTATTTTCAAGAAACTTCACATCACGGGAAACAAAATATTTATTGATTTCTAAGTCATATAATTTCCATCCTTTTTGGGTATAAGAATAACCAACAAAAACACATCGACGGCTCCTACTGGCAAACTTATCACCTCCATGAGAAATATTGTAGGCATAACACAAACACCCAAAAATCCTTATATCAGTCATTGTAGGGGGCTTACCAAACAAACACTCATAGGGAGTTTTATAATCAAGAACAACAGATGGAGTTCGGTTTATTAAATAACAAGCTGCCTGCACACACTCCCCCCAAAATTTTAAAGGTAGGTGAGCCTGAAATCTCAAAGCACGTGCCACATTTAAAATATGTCGGTGTTTCCTTTCAACCCTCCCATTCTGTTGTGCAGTTTTAGTACAAGAAGTTTCAAAAATAATTCCTGTTGCACAAAGTATGGTTTCGAGCAATTGAATTCAGTGCCATTATCACTGCGCACACGTTTGATTTTCTGTTCAAATTGGCGATCAATCAAAGTCACAAAATGCATAAACATAGTCTCAACTTCCAACTTATTATATAATAAATACGTCCAAACAGTGCGAGAAAAATCATCCACTATAGTTAAAAAATATGAAGCACCACAACTTGACTTAGTTCGATATGGCCCCCATAAATCACAATGAATTAACTCAAAAATCCTACTAGCTCTACTATGACTCTTATGAAAACTAGTTCTAGGTTGATGAGCACGAAACGTACATCACACCCATCATTATTGCAACTACTAACACTAGAGGGACTCACACAGGGTAAATGACGTAAAACTCTCTCGAAGGATGACCCAAACGTTTATGCCAAATATCAATAGATGTCATACCATCAACAACATTGATCTTCACCTTTGGAATGCCCCGTAAAAAGAAAAGTCCATCTTCTCGCTCACCCGCTCCAATCAACATCCTCGTTTTGCGATCTGTAAGACACATAATGTTTTATTTTATTGTTTCGATCTTTTTTTATGCTGATTGATTATATATATATATAGATATATATATATATATAGATATATAGATGATATGAAATTTTAGGGTTTGAACCGTAACTCCTCTGAGTTGGATCGCTCATCTTCGCCTCGGACGGTTCGACGCGGTCGTGTTCAACCTCAGGCACCTTCTCACCGTACCATCTAATGTAATGACCGTGATACCAATGCTTTGATCAAATTTAAGGTTCTACTTTCTCTCTCCTCCTCCTCTTTTTACCAGTTCTTTTAAATTGCAATTTGTATAATTATTTCCTGGTATGAACTTTATAATTGCTGAAATTGTGATCATTTTTACATATTCTAGTTTTCGGTTATAATTTGTATTTTTGGTGGAAGGTTGATGTATTGGATACAGTTGAATAGAATGTATTAAGCTCTTTTTTTTATGCTGGTTGAGAATTTATGATGTATATTGCTTTGAAATTTTCTAAATTGGCTTTTTTACTAATGTATACGATCACAATGCGCCCTCATAAACCCTGGAATTGCTAACCTGGATCCGTGTTGGTCATACTTCCATAGTCTTGGGAACTAAGAAGTGGCGTTGCCACTTGATATAGCACGAGGTCGAGTATGCTTTACTTATCTTTCAATTTTTCCGTCTCCCTTTTATGGGTGGTTTTATAGATTGATTATGCTATGTTACAAACCCAATTTATTTGTTTTGATGATTTCTTTGCATTACTTCAGTTATTGTTGGATGTTAAGTGGCACTTGGAATATTGGAAATTGAGTATGGTTTTGTAACCTCTTGCTGTCACTGTCTAGAGAAGCAAACAAAAGGTGATTCACTTATAATGCTCCTTGGAGGTTTAATATTCAAGTCGATGGTAACAATTAACCTTTATAAGCCAGAGTTGTAGGGATTTGTAGATGTTGATGAACTCGAATGACAAATAATGTATGCTCTTTATTGAGTGGAGCATATGGGATGACCTTGCACCTGATGTTGCCTGCATTTCTTGTTTCTATGTGAGGTACTCTGTCTAATCCAAGGGCATTCAAAGACCATATGATACATGGATATCTAAGTTACTAAAAAACTAAGTTAATCTAGGTTTGTGTTTATATAAATTATCAGGACTAATAAGGGTCACCGAAGTTCAAGTTACAGCTACAATAAGTTAATCTATGTCTAATTTAAGTGAAGAGACACCCCTAGTTGGTCATATGGATGAGGAATATATGGAAGAGTTGAAAAGAAAGGCACTTTTTATGCAAGTTATAAAAGGAAAGCTGGTGTTTTTGCTGGAGAACCTATGTTAATTAGTTGAATGACATGGTGCATATGACATAAAAGTCTAACTGTGCGAGACTAAAATGGGTGTCATGGGACTACTTTTAGGCTGTGGGTGGTCTCTTAATATATGCGCATATTGACTTGTAGTGCAATTGCTTTTATTGTTTGAATTTTGTAATGTCGAAGATAGGTATACCTAGCAAATATACTGCTGAAGTTAAGGACATATAGAGGGAGATGAAACAATTGTCAAGTTAAGGACCTAACACTCCATTATTGATCTGCATTGTGTGTTTATTTTACGATATGTTTGCTTTGGTAGTGATGCTAGACTAACAATTAATCTTATCCACCATGATTTATATATTTGTTGTTTTTTTAGGTAATCATGTCTAATCCTAAGGGGCACGGAGGTCGAGATGGCTTAGGTGGAAGCCAAGGTCGTGGGAATTTGATTCCCAGGGAGCTTTTTCAGTCACCAGAACTACAAGGAAGCCTTGTAGCCAGATCCCTATCTCAGAGACACAGGGAGATGATTCACAGGCACATGACTTTGGTAACCACGTATCGGAAACTCCCAACAGTCATAGGAAGGTGAATGGTCGAACCGTGCACCAAAAAAGGTTTTAAGCCCTATTGGATTGTGGTAAGTTTGTAAGCTAATATATGCTTCATGATATTTGTATCAAATGATATTCACAATTCAGGTGGTTAATTCTTTGGTTTTCAATTCAGGTTTGACAATAACAAGGTTAGTGGTTCCATCACCGACATTTTCCGGGGCCATTTTCGAAAACCTTGGTTTAATTACAGTGAGGTAGACAATGCCACAAAGACGCATTGGTGGAACTCATTCACAGTATGTATGAATCGAATTATGAAGAATAAAATTGATTATATTAGTTTATTAATAACTTGGTTTAATGTTTGAGTAAAGGGTCTTTACGAATGGGCTCCTGAGTTAGATGGCCGGAGTGAGGAAGGCTTACAAGATGAAAGTTGCATATCGTCTGAGAGACTTGCGATACTGGGCGCTTAAGAAAGCCAAAGAAAGGCCAAAATGGTTGGGGGAGACCATCTACGAAGCCATGAAGAAGAGAAGTGAAGACCCCAAGTTTACGGAAAAATTTGGAAAGGCGAAGAAGAGCCAGAAGAGGTGGCTCCCTGTCTAATCCAATTGAGCAGTCACACTTTCGGGGATCTATTTCGGCGGCACCGCATGCTAGAAAGATGGTAAAAATGTTCCATATCTACTACTTAGTTTAAATTACATGACATTTTCGTATAAGTAAAAAATAAAGCATTTGTTCAACAATGTGTACATGCAAAAAGTAGAGGAGGAATACTCCCCTACCGCACGAGTTGTTCTTGAAGACTCATTTTAAGATTGTTCTGGAAAAGGAGAAATTTCTGCAAACAAGAAAGCAAAGCAAATCTCGGTATATACTTCTAAACATATATTTAAGTTAGTTTTGATTGAAAATACAAAATATAGGCATGTTATAACCAAATATAGGCCATTTTACGCCATTTTACTTGAAAATGAATGAATATGAGTAGTTTGAAGTTAGTTTATGCTATAAACAACTCAAACATCATATATGTACTTTGTTTCATGTCTTTATTAGTAGTTTTGATTGGAAATACAAAATATAGGCATGTTAGAACCAAATATAGGCAATTTTAGCCCTTTTGAGGCCATTTTACTTGAAAATGAATGAATATGAGTAGTTTGAAGTTAGTTTAAGTTATAAACACCTCAAACATCATATATATACTTTGTTTCATGTGTTTAATAGTAGTTTTGATTGAAAATATAAAATATAGCCATGTTAGAACCAAATATAGGCCATTTTACTTGAAAATGAATGAATATGAGTAGTTTGAAGTTAGTTTAAGTTATAAACAACTCAAACATCATATATTTATATATATACTTTGTTTCATGTATCTATTAGTAGTTTTGATTGAAAATACAAAATATAGGCATGTTAAAACCAAATATAGGCCATTTTAGCCCATTTTAGCCCATTTTACTTGGAAATGAATGAATATGAGTAGTTTGAAGTTAGTTTATGTTATAAACACCTCAAACATCATATATATACTTTGTTTCATGTGTTTAATAGTAGTTTTGATTGAAAATACAAAATATAGGCATGTTAGAACCAAATATAGGCAATTTTAGGCCATTTTACTTGAAAATGAACATGAATAGTTTGAAGTTAGTTTAAATTATCAACACCTCAAACATCATATATATACTTTGTTTCATGTATTTATTAGTATTTTTGATTGAAAATACTAAATATAGTCATGTTACAACCAAGCAACGCAAATATAGATTGTTTGGTGTGTCACATAGTTGTTTTTACTTGAAAATGCATGAATATGAGTACGATTAACCAAATGTAGGAGACATACAACAAGAAGTTTGGATGATTGTACCACTCGGGGGTCCTAGGAACCACGATCTGTTGTATTGGGAGGCGGTTGGTGGGAGGAGCAGGAGGAAAGGTGCGGGGGGTTGGGTCGGGGAGATCATTTATGCTAACTCTTCATGCGGGCGAGGAGATGGCTCTTCACAACCATATGAGCCGTCCATTTTTTTCTTAGCTTGAGGCGCAGGTGGAGGCAAAGGTCGCTGCACGGATGGAAGAGGTGGAGGCAAAGGTCATAGCACGGTTGGAAGAGTCAAACCGGGCCCTCCTGCAGGAAATGATGAGGAACATGTCTAGTTTCGGCCACATGTTCTCAGGTTGCAACACAGGCCCCCTCCACGGCGCAGGCACGAGAAGATGACCCGGGGTTTGGTGGTGTCGGTAGTGCTACCACGGACACCCGTGGCATTGTAGTTTGTTTGGTTGTGGCAACTAGGTAACTAACTTTAGACTTATAGTTTCTATATAGTTAGTCTAACTATATGCATTTAGTGTCTATATTTATCGCATCTAGCTTTGTTTCTAGATGTGTCGGTATATTTTTTTGGAACCCGACTTCTACTTTATTTCCGACATCGGGATCTATTTTGCGTACATATATTTAATCTAGGTAGTTTGTCTAACTATAGACATTTAGTGTCTACATTTATCGGCATCTAGCTTATAAGTTTCTAAATTTGTCGATATATATTTTTGTAGAACCCGACTTCTACTTTATTTCCCGACACCGGGATCTATTTTGTGTACATAATTTTAATCTATTTCATGTAATTATATAAGTATCTACGCATATTGTAATATATATTAAAATTGCATATTTTTTAGTTGAAAATATTGAATGCGATGGAGGAACGGGTTTAGTGTAGTATATTTAGGTACGGCGTGCGGATACGGGTTTAATTATAATTTGGAACATTATTATCTAACTTATGTAATTTAAAAAACAACGACGGCTAAACACTTGAAACAATGACGGCTAAAGCAGTCACTTGTAAAAAGAAAGTAATCTTTGCCACGGATGTAAAAGGCAACGGCTATTTGGTAAATACTAGCCGGCCCGATCTATGCCGTCTGAATCAACGTTATTTTAAACAGTCGTTAAAAGCATTGTTTTAAACCGTCGTTGAATTAACGTGCGTTAAGAACCGTCGTTGTTTCAGCGACGGCTCTAACCGATGGGTGACATATACTCAAGCGTTGGTATTCAAAATAGTGGCTGATAAGTAAGAAAACCGTCGTTGACATTGGTACCAGAAGCGGCAGGCGATCGTTGATTCCTAAATCAACGACCATCGATGCAACGACTATCGATCAACGGCCAGATTGGACCGTCGTTAATTGGTCCGATGGCCTTTTTTGAGTGTGCCGGTGACGGTTTTAATCGGTCGTTGATATCGTCTTTTCTTATAGTGCCTCGGGATTATACCGTGGCTTGGGTGCTCGAGATTGACAATCTTTGGAGCGAGTAATCGTGAAGCCCGAAAGTATGAATGTACGAAAGATTTGAATGTATGTGTATGTATTTTGTAGAGAGAATATGTATTTTGTAGAGAGGTTCATAAGGTATTCGTAAAAGTCGAGTTGTGTGAAAATCCGTTCTGAAATATGTACGGAAATCAGGTGTATTTATAGGAAAAATGGAACTGCGCTTCACGTGCCAGCTGGACCGAGGCGCGATGTGACGTGTCACACGCAAATGCACGTGTCGGCGCTTGATTGGCGCGCTGACGCGGCATGCCCGTAGAAAGCGTACACGTGGTACGCACTTTGAAAAAGATAAGAAAAAGAAAAAGATGCGTCTCGCTTGCAGAGGTGCGCTTGGCGCGAGATTCTATATGACACATAAGTACGCGTGACAGTCTTGTGTGCTTGGCAAAAGTATGTGGCAAAATGGTGCACTTGGCGCACCGCCTTGCTTTTGACGCATTTTGGTTACTTTTTGATAAAAACGCGTTTTAACGATTTTCTTTTATCTTTTACCTATAGAAATATGATTTTACGGGATAAAATCCGATTATGAAATTATCTTTGAAAATAATTATTTATTTAAATAAAATAATTAATTATTATTAAGCAATTAATTGGGCTTTTCAAAGTAATGGGCTCAAAATACAATTAATTATCATGAATAATTAAGTGGGCTTTAAAATAGGACTTTAACACTTTTCGAAATAGTTTTGGGTTGACTTTTTGGCTGTCTGCCCTTGGGTCGGACCAATTAAGACCACGGTATGTTTCATCATCGGATCCTTAAATGGGGATACACGATTATGTGTCTACAACTATCACTATGTTAGATAATGGTAGATTATTGTGACTAGGGGTGTCCGCCGGTCTAGGTTCGGACGGAACCGGAACAGATTGGATCGATGGCCGGCCCGGGATTTTTTTGGACCGGGGAATTTTTCGGTCACGGTCTGTTTTATTTGTTTGACTTGAATCTTTATTTTTTTTTAAAACTAAATATTTTTATTTGATTCAAAGATATTTATAAATTAGATACATTAAGATTTAATAATTTTAATAATAATAATCCTAAAGATAATAAATAATAGGTTTTTAACTTTCTAATTGTCTAACTTTTAAAGTTTTTTTAACATATAAACTTTTTTTACTTAAAAACAGAAATATTCGGACCGGACCGGAAATCCGAAATTGGGATTTTCGGTGGACCGAGGAACGGACCGGAATCTTCGGTGCAGTCCGACCCACGGTCTTTCCAGCCTTAATTAAAGGATCACTATCTTACATGAGTGACTTTGATCCACACTAATATTAGTGTGGGCCACGTCCATGCAGGATTAACTCATAAAACAAAAGGTTAATTTCACCCTTGAATCTTGATTGCAAAATCCTGCCTAGCACAGATAAAAGCCAGAGATCTTTCATTGAGTTTTACCAACTTATTTTCCTACAAATTCACCACGTACATCACAAGTCACAAGACTCACAACTTTCATTCTACAAAACATAAGACGAAACTGGGAAAAGTTATAAGTAATACTGCAGTGGATCGCTTGGCAAAACTAAAATCCTAAATACTTCTTCTAGAGTGTATAAGCAAACTCATCAGTCATCAATTACATTCTACCTTCATCAGAATCATAGCTACTATCGCAACCCTATATATCATAATCACCATAATCATCAACAACACCATCATCATAAAGGTCACGAAGTTGCAAGCCATCTAACTTAACTTGAACATCATCAAGACTAGCGCAGCGCCATTTAACCAAGCCGGGGGCGGAAAGAACAGTCAGTACACACAGCTTGATCATCCATAGGCATCTCTTTGAACTGCAAAACACCATTTAGAAATCTAAAGAATCCATTATAATGAGGATAACTAAGATGTTTGAGACACTCAGCCCCTTCTGGCATATAAGGATTTCGAGCGTCTATACCATATACCTCGGGTGGAGGACCATAATAGGTAGAATAACAGCAAATTGATTTGAGTTTCCAATTATCTGGTACATTCACATGGTTTTAGTACTGAGGAGGACAAGCAAATGACGAATAATCTCCAATGAAAAACATCTCATCTCCCAAGTCTTCCACACGTTCCCACTCAATTTCTAAGTCTTTCATCAAGAAAACAAACATAATATAAGTTCTACTAAGAATGCCTTGAATAACTAGATACAAGCCATTCTTAGATTTAGATAGCACCAACTTGATGCCAGTAATTTCATCATACGTACAACCATCAAGTTTAATAGAGAAGTCAGAGTATGCATCGAAATCTGAATCTGAGAACTGAAAGATATCTGGGCCTCTGATGATCTGCCTCGATACCGAGGAATTGCCTTGATTGATCACCCCAACCTCCCCATTATAAAAAAAGACATAAAATTTGCCGTTGTGAAACGCTATATCATGTACCAAGACAATGCAAGAAAGTTTAACCCATTCTTCATCTCCTGACCTCAATAACAGCAAATCACTTCCAGAACCAACTATATTCTGCTTAAGTTGCACCATCACTGAGAAAGATTGACTTGAAGTAAAGTCCCATTCACCAACTACTTTCTTGGATACGTGCTCGACGTTGTGATCTAAACCGTGCACAAGACACAAGAGTGTAGCAAGTTCCTAAAACATGACAGTCTAACAAATTGATTTCCCCGGTAATAGGTGGTTCTGTGTAGATATATTTTTGGCCTATCTTATAATGATAGCAATCTAAAGGGCTAAGTAGTTGCAGTCTATTTGTTCCGATTTCACCCACTCGGGCCACCCATCCGCCAAAATCACCATCATCAGCTGAAAGAGGAGTAAAAGGTAGAATTTAGCTTCGAGGAGGAACAGATCATCAAGGAGATTGTTGTTTGAATCACGGTTAGGGGAGATTGCATTCGTCGAGGGCGAAATCGTTAGGGACTTGTACATAATATTTATGCACAGGAGTTCATGGAGAGGGACCGCGGATCTCCAAGAGGGACATACCCCTCGGAGGCGAGGAACATCCGTCTTCAAATCAAGGTATCGTATAATATGTAAGAGCACGTCCTTTGGAAGATCAGCCCATTGCTTTGGGTTTAGGGAGATTTCTGTGTTGGTATTGGCAGGTTTTGTTTCCATAAGGCTAGCTAGAGATGGATGATTGAGTTTCAGACTTCTAAACTAGTGACAATGAATGAAATTGAACTAAAGCAAAAGCATTGGATTCTGAACGAGTACTCTTATCTCTATCCCAATTTTTTTCGACAAAAACTGTGTGTGTAGGGTTATGGAAACAGGACTGCAACTGCTTAAAATAAAGTATTATACTATATAAAGACTTAAAGCAAGACCATAAAAAAAAGTTAAAGTAGTAGCGATTCATGACTCCTTTTTTCAATACAATAATTGTTATAATTTCAATACAGAAATTAGATAGGAAAGGGAATCTTTTGGTTTTGGTCCAGATGCATGATCTGACATAAGTGCATCTATCTAGATTACCTCCTCATGATAGACAATTAAAAAACAGTTGTTGATGGTGAGTTGGATTCGACCACACATTAAATTATAGTACTAGTGGTTGATAAATACCCGCTAGATAAACCAAGTTTCATCCCTCTTGATCTTAGCCAATTTGGTGTTTAAACTTCATACATAAATCGATGAATGAAAGCGATTGGCAAATCCCGAGAGGCATGCGGGGCGGCGACAGCGGTGTGGTTCCAGGAGCTTCCATTAGATTGAGATCACGGGGTGGTAGGTGTTTCGGTGTTGAAACGGTGGCGGACTTGAGATGTCAGTCGATGGTGAGTGGCCGTCAGAGGCTGAGTGCGCAAGGAAGACAAGCGTAAACTACCCTTGGGGGGATGCGAGGAAACCCCCTCCCAGGCGCTCGAGTCGGTAAGTGTCAGATAAGGATTTTAGAGAGAGAGAGAAAAAAATAGAGAGAAAGTAGTGTTTTGAATGTACTGCGGAATAGTGCCATTTGGCTATTTATAGTAGTACGGTTCATCGCGAGGATGCGTAATCTTTTGACACGTGTATGACTATGATGAGTCCATTTGGAGGGGAAGACTCCCTTATTTTGTCCTACTTTGTGGCGCGAACATCATCTCGGTTTGTTATTAGAAATGACTTGGATTATCTCGGTGAGATCGCGTCTTAAGTTATTCATGTCGGCCACAAGTAGTGTGTCAGAGCGGTGAACTTGGGAGTACCCATACAACTAGCCCGCCCGGCATCATTGGGGGTTTTGGCCAGGCATTGATGTTATATTGAGGACGGGAACTTGTGCATCTTTGAAGAATTTTCTGTCTTGCCACATGTTGCTTGCGGGGAGGCAATGCAGATTTCAAAAGTCATGATCATCACCTTTTTAAGGAATCTCGCTCATTTATTTTATTTTTATTAGGGTTTGCTCGGTGAGTGACACTTGGCTTTGCATCTAAAAGGGCGGTTGATGGGACGATTCATCCTAGCCGTTCGAAACTTCCCGCATTTATAAAGTAATGTCGAGTTTTTCTTTTCTTTTTACTCTTCATCTTCAACCTTCCGAATTTCTGGTTTGTGCGATTTTCCAAGAACTTCAAGCCTCCTTTTCTTGCCAAGATCTTAGCTTTTGCAAGGCGAATCACTTCAAAAGCATTCTAGAGTTCTTGTTCGTTCTTTATACTTGAAGAATTTTGGTATTTTCGCCCCTTTTCATCTAGGTTTAGTCGAGGGTTTTCTTCAAAGTTCTCCGACTTTTCCGGTGAACTTACTTTCTACGGCATTGTTGACTGCGGGAGTTTTCTGTTTGTGCTTTTGGGATATTTTCTTTGCACTTTTAAGGGAATCTGTTTGATTTTCGGTCATTTTCGTCGACTTTTTCTCGGGTACCTTTTTCCATCTTCCTTCGACGGCTCTTTCTGTTTCTTTCTTTCTTTGGAACTATGTCGGACCGTTCGGATAGTGAAACTTTGAGCGATAACTTCATGCACTGAGCAAACCTTCGTCTCCTGCTTCCCTTCGTAGTAGACATAGTTCGTCTACCTCCGGCCCTAGGGAAGGAAGAACTCGTTTATTAGCCGACTTGCCCCTTCTTTGTTGATAGAGATAAGGAACTCGGGTCTAAGTTTCTTAACGGCCTTGTTCCACTCTGAGCAAAAAATTTAACTTCTCTCAATATTTGTCGTGAGGATGAGTGGTGGACAAGACATCATTTCGAGAATTAAGACACCAAATTTTAGCTCGTTGGACCGTTAGAAATCCTCTACCAGCGTTGTTCCCACGGACTTGATGTCCCCCCATTAAGAGAGCATGCTTGGCTAGATAATCGGCGTAGTTGGGGTTGTGGTGTCGGATGACTTTACACCCGTCTTACACGTGATGTCGACCCTTCTCGTCCATTGTTGTTGATTTAGGTTCAACAACGATTCTATTGCCAGTATGGACGAGGCCCGTCTTGGCCCCTCCACTTACGGGACGGGAACAAATTTCTTGTCGGATGGGAAATTGCTTTTGGAGAGAGTTCCGGCATGGCTTCCAGGTTCGTGGCCGAGCCGATTCTGGCCGGGATGACGTGTTACATTAGGGATTTGGTTAGGTGGACTACGGCTGATGGCCCAAGTTAGTACAAATTTGTTCGTCATGGCGAGCACGCCATAACTAAGGATTATTGCCGGGTTGGGGAAGAATTGTACGGCTTCTGTGAATACATGTTGAGTGGTTAGGATGAGGGATCTAAAGTAGCGAGTGCTAGACGGGCACATTTCTTGTTTATGCCCACCACTTTGAATTTGGGCTGCGTTTTCCTTTAGATTTAACTTTAGTAAAGATACTAAAGGCCTTTAACGTCTGCCTAGCCCAATTAACACCCCTAGTCGTTAGGAACATCATAGCTTATATTTGGGTGTCTGTACTTGAGGTTTCTGAGACATTAATCCTTTTCCGTCGGCTCCATTGGTAGACTTGAGGAATGGGTCAACGAGAAGGGATGGTGGTCTTTAATGTCGGCCAGAACAATCTCCTTTGTTCATCCCTAAAGCGGCCGGATTGAAGGGATGGCGGTCGGCCTTCTACTTGGTAAAGGTCCCCGAGGCAATTTCCTTCTCGCCGTCACCTCGACAAGCCGGTTACTCGAATGGAGGATGTACCCTCTTCACGGCTTGTCTGCGGCCGAGAGGAAACCCTTTGACTACTTTGAGACCAGGAGCTTGGCTTCGTGATTGTTGATGGTGAAAAAGTGGAGAAAGGATTCTTACACATGGCTTCCCAATGCAGTATATACTTGGAAATGAACCTTTGTCGGCTTTGTTTCTCTGTCGGACCCCCGGGAAGGTGTGCATTTTTGACTCATGGTCAGACATAGGACTTGTATCTTATCTTTTTTGCCGATTAATCATGATACTAATCCTTGTCGATTTATCTTACAGGTCTATGACCCTAGATCTCGAAGATTTGGGGGATGGACGAAAATTTAAAACCCATGTCCTAAAGCACCTGAGGACCCCGTTTTTATTACGACACCATTCACGGCCTCACTGGAGGCCGAGGCGTTGATCGCGGTCGTGGTGGCCGCAAGTCGGGTCGCGCCGGCGTCCATCGTGCTCGGCCGCACGCACAGGCGTGCTCCGTCGAAAAGCCGTCGAGGGACCGGGACTCTCCCGTCCTCTGGGTCCACGTTCTGTCGCTGCGATGGAGGTAAGCGGGGTGTGGGCCAAAGGCGGCCTCGTGAACATTTTGATGCGAGAGTCCGGCAAGAGCGAGGCTTTGGGCCAGCTGCTGCTTCCCAAACCCGCAATCCGGAATCTGCCATTAATATCCAGAACAATAGTCTGTCCAGGGAGCCCATCATTGTCCGCGAGCGGATGGCGGTAGCTCAAGCTGACCCGGCTTGCGCATGACATGGCGGTGGTAATCTCTCCAACTTTTGATTTTGATTTTTTTATAATCTCTCTAACTTTTTATGCGAGACCAACAATTACGCCATTGAGTTAATCGAAGCTGGTATCTCCACTACCGATCATTGTCCAGAGACGAGGAAATCTTTGGGTGATCTTAAGCTAAGCTTGATGCCTCCCAAACTCGCGTCGACAATATTCAACGCCCAGAATCTAGATCTTTGAAAATTTGCGAGAGTACATGTGGATGTGGAGCTAGGCGGTTGCGGATTAAAGTTTTGGCTAAGCTCGGCGAGGTCGAGAAGAAGGTGGTCGCTCTGAGAAAGGCTGCGGAGTCGCCAAGATTGAAGAGGGTGCGGCTATTGAGAAGCGAAGTCGATCTTAGGTCCTCAAGTTTGTGGTGAACTTCAAAAGGTACGATGAGTTTATAGGCCTTACGGGAGAGAGATATGACGGTGGGTGGGTGGCCGCGAAGAGATGCGTTTGCCACACCCATCCTTCTGGCTTTAGGAGGAGATTGAGGCCACATTTGGTAGAGGCACTCATATGCGGCCTCTTGAAGGTGAACCCTTCATGCACGTGAGGAGAGGTGATTGCTAACGTCCTTAGGTTATCCCAGGACGAAGAAATGCCCACCTCCTACGATGTTTTTGGCGGTCTTCTCCGGGCTCTTACGCGAAATAGTTTGTTAGCTTTTGTAGTTCAAATATTACATTTTTGAATTCGGCTTATTTTGGCATGTAATCGAATATACTTTAGTTACAGTCTTACGTTTTGACTTTTTTGATGCCTCTTTTGATGGATTTGCCATATTTTTGTAGTTGACCGCCACGCATGATGGTCGTGAATGAATTATGTTTATGTTTATAAATTTTTTGCTTCTCGTTACGCTCTTGCTTTAATTTGGACACATTGTCCATGATATATCGTATCTCGAGACACTATTGTCCATTATAAAAAAACTTGTTATTTGGCTATTAGGGCCTGTTGTATGGTCGTTTATGAACTTTGCCTATTATATGGCCGCTTTTGAACTTGACTTGTTATATGAGTCGTTTTTTGTACTTAGTACGTTATATGGCCGTTTTTGTATTTGATGTTATATGGCCGTTTTGTACTTGACCTATTATATGAGTCGTTTTTGTACTTGACTATTATATGGCCGCTTTTATATTTGACTTTTGTCATTTGGCCTATAAGAATATCAATAGCGCCTGATTTAGTTACATTGTACATAAGATATCTAAACATGATAACGAGATGATTGATCGGGGTATTAACGGAGTTTATATTATTCGAGACAAGAAAATAGTGGCTCTGGGCCCATTACATAAGATGTCTAAACATAATACTTCTTTAAAACACTTGCATTCCAGTAGTTTTCAAGTTCAATGTCGTCCATTGTCTTAAGAGCAAAAGAGCCGGGACTAATTTCCTTGGCTATACGGTATGGCCCCTCCCAATTGGATGTAAGCTTCCCTTACGTATGGGCTTTTCCGGTGGCGTGGTACATTATGCGCCCAATACGAAATCTCCCAGCGCTAACGACCTTTCCCGGAACTCTCTTGTTGTAGGCTTTGCGATACGATCCTTGTATCTTTGCGGCTTTAAGTTCCGCTACCAACCTTGTGTTTGGTAGAATCTAGATTATCTCTTAAAGTCGATCATTCCTCTCTAGATCTTTGTGCTTGATCCGATAGGGCTTGATAAACCTACTTCTCTTTGGCAAGTTGCTTCCGTCCCAAAGGGCTAATTTGACCGGACTTTCTCCGGTCGCTTCCTTTTAGTTGTTCTATTGGCCCATAATACTCTTTGGGACCATATCGGCCCAGGCTCCCTTGAACTCGTCCAACTTCTTCTTGAGAGCTCCTAGTTCTTGTTTGTTTTGCGGTCTCGGCTTGCCCATTGCTCTACGGGTGACATACGGCTGAAAATGCTAACTTAACCTAAAGCTCGGACGGAAAATTCTTGATTGGTCGACAATGAAAATCCGCCATGATCAAAAACTATTCTTGGGTGGTATACGAACCTTGTCATTATGTTTTGCCAAATGAACTTCTTGACTTGGTTTGACTTTATCTTTCTTGTCGGCTCGGCCTCGATCCACTTTGTGAAATAATCGATACCAACAGTAAAAAATTTCCGGCCGTTGATGGCAGATTTGTAAATGTCAGAGGGATATCCAGGCCCCAGTTGTGCGAAGGTGGTGTCGGACGAGAATGGGCTAAGGTCATTTGCCGGCTTTGTAAATAATAGGAGCGAATTTTTGACCCTTATCAAATCTCTTGGCCCGTAACTGCGCGTCCTTGACATACTCGGCCGTTAAACCCAGCCCTCAATGCTTTTTATTCCGAATTGTGCCTTTCCCCCAATGTAGTTCCCTTGGAAATTCTTCATGGATTTCTTTCAATATCTTGTCGGACTCAGCATTTTGTTGCACATTTTAACAGCGGCCCGGTGAAAAGATTTCTTATAGGGCTCATTTTGATAGATGATATACTAACTAGCTTGTAACGCCGATTTCCGGCTTCCATAGCATTTGGAGGAGTGATCCGATAAGCATGTCGCCCACTCAACCTTGAACCATTCACCCTGGCGATTGATGGTATTCACGGATTCCAATCTTCTCGGTGATGCTTTTCTCTCTATGTTCGAGAATCGAGCTTGCAATTTAGAAAGTGCGTCACTTTGGTATTGTCGGTTCTTGGAATGGCTTGAACTTAGTGACCCAGCTGGGCTATCCGTTCCTTGGTCTTCTCGACATATTTCTACATATTGGCTTCTCGAACCTCTCCAGACTCTCCTTTCAGGCGACCATTGACGAGTTGTGGGTCCGTTTCAGTGATACGCTCTTAGCCCGAGCTGACTATACACATCCTTAATTCGCTGATCACGGCCTCGTACTACGCCTCGTTGTTTGGCCTTGGGAAGGTGGACTTGACGGCGTACTTTCAAAATCATTTCCTTACTGGGCTAGTACATTCCGCTGTCGGCCCCGATCCTGCTGGTGATGAGCCATCCACTTCCAACATCGAGTGTCCTTTTGGCTTACTCCACTTGTTCATAAGATGCCTCTACGATAAAGTCTGTAATACTTGGGCCTTTATCGTGGTTCTAGGTTTTGTCTTGGATGTCATCCTCGGACGACTCATTGCCCATTTCAAGGCGCCACTGGAATCTGTTCATCTTTTATAATGCTTTCTCCGAGTGGTTGATTTGTTAAGACATGAATGGAATGACGATCAAAATACGGCTTAAGCTTTATGGCGGCGGTTTGCGCACTTGTGCCATCTTCTCGACCGGTTGATAGTGACTTTACGGGCCGTTCGGGATATGGGCGATAAAATATATCGGCCGTTGTCTCTTTTCCTTTTCGACCAATAACACGGCTTTGAGATGAAACGGGTTAGCGCGACGATCCCTCCGATTAACCTCGAATGTCTTTAACATACTTTGGCTGCGGCGGGTCCATAATAGAGCAGACTAATAGGGTTGGCATCAATCCACTGTGACCATGAACCCCGAGAAATTTTCCTACTCTCTGCCCAAATACGCATTTCTTTGGGTTGAGTGTCATCTTGTATCTTCTCAAAGTCTTTGAAATCTCTTTTAAATCATCGATGTGTTCGCGGTCTCGGTTTTGCTCTTGACAGGTGAATGCGTCTACATAGACATCGATTTTCTTCCGCCACGGTAGCGAACACTTTGTCCCGACAGATTTTGATACATGGCTCATTTTCCACTCGGACGAAAGGCATTGCTTTATAGTTGAAAACTCCACGGTCACGTGATGGCTTGACTTTCTTTCTATCGGCACGGGGAGAGCCGATTTGGTGATACTGAAGCGTAGCAAAGCTCCCGATGGCATGGTGACCGGCCCAGTAAGAGTGCAGTTGATGTCCTTGGCAGTGGATAGTAGTCTTTCGGACAAGCTCTGTAGGGTGCAGCTGAAGTCAACACATTCGCCATTGGCCATTTGCTTTTTCACCATAACAACGTTTGCTAACTTGCTACAGGTAATCACGGACCCAGTAAAATACGTACTTCGGCAATTTATCGACTTAACTTTCTTGACGGCCTTGTTCTTTTCTTTTGAAAAGTTTCTTTTCTTACGCTTGACGGGACGAATAGAAATTGTCGACATTCGGAGCGATGAACCATCACGGCCGGGTCTATTCCGGCATCTTGTCCATGAGAAACGCCAAATACATGAGCGTTTTCATGAGGGAGAGTCACCAGGTTGATCGACCTCACGGGTGCATGTCGATTCTGTGACCCACCTGAGTCCTCTTTGAATCATCATTAACATTTTTACCTTGGAATTATCATGAGGCTTGGGCAGCAAGCGGAAATCATGCAGTAGAGGTTTACAGTTCTTCCATGGTTATCTCCATGGCATTTTCATTCTTTTTCTGCATTCTATATCTTCTTACGCAAAGAGGCCTTCTTCTTAGCTCTTTTTCCCAGCTCACTTGTTCTAGCGGACTCGAGATCTTGGCAAGGGAATCCATCGTGCGAGAATTTGTTTCAATAGTTAAATAGCGTGACTTTGTTGTCTCCACGATTTCCTCTTATCTTCAATTTGTCGTACCTGAGTTGGACACATCTGACATAGTGGTGATAGGTAGATACCGCTCCTGAACATCATGAATTAGTGGTCTTCCCTATTGGCCATTATACGCTCCCGGAACATCTACTACCGGGAATTCCGCCATTACATCT